>JBAHVQ010000219.1:212179-255400 GCA_036872915.1 Nanipora kamurai
CGCACCTTCGGGAATCCGGTCCGCCGCTCTACCTGTTGAGCTATCGAGTCTACAGGGATTGGAGGCGAGTTATTATTACTATAAACGATTAACAATTTCTAGTTCTTCAGTCGGTTCTTTCGGGAACTGTAGCCTCCGGGTTGAACAGCGCGTTATTTGACAAATAATAAGTGGTTCTTTAAACAGCAATGTCGACTAATGATCAACTTTGCGGGTTACTTTGCAAGTAGTAAAAATAAAGTCACATAAATTGTTGGGTTGAAACATTTTATTTAGACATTAATTGTTCGGTCATTTGATTGGATTTTGTGAACTTTTACTTTTTGTAAGGTTGGACCGATAGCCTTATTGGTCATCGCAATTATTACCACACATTGCATGCTGATATTGGTTGAAAGTGCTAGAGAATTATGCAGAAAGTAAGTTTAATTAAACCCTTAGAGCTGAGCTTGATAATCATCTCTGTTAAAAATAAAAAAAACATTTTGGAAGGTGATAAGTATCTCAGTAATATCGTAGTTGGGGTTGAAAGTATACTCCGGCAAATGTTTTTGTTAAATGTTTTTTTGTTCTGGTCATCAAAAAACATACTCCCAAAACTTACACCCACCTCAAATATGTATTTTTTTATCGGATATGACCGTTTTAGAAGACAAATTTGCGGACCCTTCAAGGGTAATCACACCTTCGTCCAATCCTTGGCTCCGTCAGTGCCTTATGCATTGGTAGAGAATTTTAAGTAGCTAGAGCGGGGCGGTAAGGTAAAGAACTCTTGACGTTTTCTAATCTCCCTTCCTAAACCTTTCTAAGGAGAACGTTTGGGTTACTAGTTTAACATCACGCGTCGTCACAGAAAGTCAAAAACTGTCTACGTTCTTGGTGTCAACGTCTTCGTCAAACGGTGACAGGCTCTTAGGGACGTCCTGTGTAGAATTGAGACAGTGTCTCGAACATGAGAGAAACACAAAAACATTCCATTTCTTTTGAGTTTGTTTTGAGAAAAATTCTATGGACCATGGTGCGGACACGTGTATTGCAGTGCGATGGCTGTGAAGGGAAAGTAATTGTGTGAGATTTTGGAATAGAGATGCCTCAGAATTGACTCATTAAATGTATAGAAAGTTTTTATGTCAGCATATTTTGGAACGTGCTTCCGATTCTTAAGCCTTGGATAAATGGCAATGATCACTGCAAGTTTCAACTTGCCTTTTATTTTTTTGCCTTAGTCAAAAATATGGAACCCGAATCAGATTGTCCGGGCGTATGTTTGGGTTTGCATTTCATATAAAATACTGTTTGTACCGTTGGGTTATAAGACATGTAGTTATTTTGCATTTACATTGTTACATCTGTTACATTGCAAAGCTACTAGGCTTTGATAGACAATGAGTTTTGAGCCTCTCGACCACCGTTGTTGACATTTGGTTTCGTATCGAGTAACAGCGATCTCGAGGCCACAAAACATACAGTTCTGTTGGAGTCAATAAACAAGGGTATGGTGCTTACTCTTTGGTCAAGCTCAAATCTTACGGTTGTTCTTATGTTCGCGCTTACTTCCTATCCTTGCACTTACGTTTTCGTTGTTCCTTAGGAATACCTGTTTTACCTGATTCTTGCTTTGTTCTTGTACAGTATCTGCTTTATATTTGTGGGACAGGCTTTAGAGTGCCACAACTTTCACTGATTACGAGGTCTATGTCATTATTTTCATATTCAATATCTATATCGGACCATTACTTTTTAGAACTGGAAAAAAATCACTCGACTATGGAGAAACAGCAGAGGAGAGTGTGCGGCTAGTCTCAACAAAACGAGCCGAAATGGGAAAGTAAGGAAGCTTGTCTTGAAACCGAGATTAGTATCTGCTTTCTGATTGCTGAATTTAGTAACCCTTATTATTTACCTTTATCAAACTCATTAATAATTCAGGAGGAAAATTCAACAGAAATGAATGTTTAATCAATATCTGTAAATCGGATACAGAATCGTCCTGATTTACATAAATTTTCCCCTCAATTTATTAAGCTAAAATCACTCCAACTTGAAAAATAGTTTGAAAACATGGCTTTTTAGATGCGTCCGTTTGATAAGTAAGATAAAGCATTCGCATCCGATCTGTATCTGATTTACTACGGCTCGCTTGCAGCTTGCCTTGTAAATCGGATACAGATCGGCTGCTCATGCTTTATCTATTACTTAAACGCTGCAGTTCTCCTAAATTGACTGTAATCTCGGGTTGAATTCAATGTTAATCTGATCTGACATCATCCTGAAGTCTTGAAAATAATTTGGGAGGTGTATAGTATACAAAACGACGATAATGTACACTACTGAATACTTGGGAGACTAGACACCGTGCTTTCTATTTGTTTTGCACGCAGAATTCTTTTGTTAAAGGCTGTAGTCACTAAAGTCGACATCATAGATTGAAAAGTCCCTAATGTTTAAACCAAGATGTTCTTCTCCAACTCTAGATTTACCGTTAATCTCGTTCTCTGCGTTACTCAAGTTGGCATCTGTACCGTTTACGTACTTTTCGTAGCAAGAAATGTTGAGCAGGTAAAACATGTGTAGAATGTTCAAGAAACCATGATTTATTTCGTAAAATAGATATTGCGTTCATAGAATTAAACAGAAAATCTGCTCGCTAAATTTCATTGAGTTATTACGCAATATAGGATTTATCGAGAAAGATTTAAATAGTATCATTGAACCATAGGATGAGTAAGATTAATTATGACAAGAATTCTTTTAAGCTCTTACAAATTTCCAATATGTGTCAGTGAATCTTATCTCAGATCAAACCTGATATAACTGAGCTTCCCTTTTGGCCCAAATGAAAATCTCTTTGGCTTGTTCTTCTTACTCGACTGTTCAAAAGTGATTCCAAAGTTTGCTTTAACTATTTCAAGCAAGGTAAAACCAGTGCTTGTTATGATGAAAATGAATTTATTCAAACATTTCCGGAATTTCCCATAGAGGAACAAATGTTCTTAGGATGTGTAGTTTATGTAAAACTTATAAATGTCGGCCATATCGTCAAAATTATCAACTTGTAGTATGTGAAGTTACGTATGAAGATGTTCTTTGACCTAATTTATTCAGAAAAACTTCTGTACCGAAGAGGGGAGTGATACCCGTAATCAGAAGGTGGCGGTTGGATTTCCCCCAAATCGTGATGTCATAGAAATTTTTTAAATATTGATGGCTTGCAATCACTTCTGTGAGACTCAGGAGGCAATGCTACGGCTGCCATGTTGGTACCAAACAACAGCAGATGAGATTTTTTTGTTAAAAAGTTCTACCAACATGGCAACGGCGACGTTACATGCAATCCATCTGTTGGTAGTTGATGTAGTGCCGTCATATTTGAACAAAAAATCGGAGTTTTTTAGATACTAATCCTGATCCAAATTCAAACCATGACCCTAAGCCTAAAACTAATCACAACCGTAACCCTAAACCTAAATCAAGCTGAACTCAAAAACATCGAGTAAGACATTTGATTCAACACCAACTGAATGTAGAATAACCTTTCCAGAAAAATAATTTAAAAATGTCGCAAAGGCCATTACAATTTTATCCTCTTTAAAATCGTAACACCGTCATTCACATATATTTTGGTAATTTTTTAATTGGTTATTGGGGAAAGCCTAGGGGGTACCAAGCGTTAAGTTCTTGCCGCTAAGCTCCAACATTCTTCACTACCCCCTGACAGCACTGGAAGTCAATGTAATTATATACGAGCTGTAAGGGGCTGATTACATGGAGCCTTTTAGCCCAGGTTCACGAATAGATAACTTAAAAGTTGATACTTCTTTAAAAATCCCTTGTAATCGCACGACAAAATTTCAACCCAGGCTGAAAATTGAAAAGCTTGTGGAACTATTAAAACAACGAAGACACTCGCCATTTCTGCGTGGATTCACTTTCGATATCATTTTCAGTCCGGACTGAAATTTCCTATGTAATCGTGAATATTTTCAGCTAGGGTCGAAAGCTCTCCATGTAATCTGCCCCTAAGTAATTAATGGTAATTGTTTCTGAGGGGCTGATTACGTGGAGACTTTTCAGCCCTGGTTCACGAACAGATCACTTAAAAATTAACGTTGCGATTACATGGCGAAAACTCCATCCCGGACTGAAACTCAGTCCGACTGGCGCTACTCGTGCTGAGAAATCCCACATAATTGAATGACAAAATTTCAGCCCGGGCTGAAAATTGAAAAACCCGCAAGAACTAAGCCAAAATATGAAAACTGCAAAGACCGTCTCGCAATAGCCATGTGGATTAACTTTCGATTTCAATTTCAGCCCGGGGGGAAATTTCACATGTAATCGGAAATGCTTTCAGCCCGGTCAACCTGGCTGAAATTCTCCATGTAATCAGCCCTGAGGCATTCAAGGCAGTACGAACACTGGATTCGTACTGATTACATAGAGACTTTTCAGACCGGATTCACGAACAAATAACTTAATTAAAAATTGACGTTACGATTACATGACAAAATTTTCAGACGAAAATTTGTGCGAGCTGAAATTTTCAGCCCGGTCAACTGGGCTGAAAAATCCCATGTGATCGTAAGACAAAATTTCAGCCTGGGCTGAAAACTGAAAAACGCGAGGGAACTATGCCAAAAAATGAAAATAATAAGGACTGTCTCGCAATTCTTGCGTGGACTAACTTTCGATTTCAATATAAAGCCGGGCTGAGATTTTCCATGTAATAGGGAATATTTTCAGCCCATACATACATACATACATACATACATACATACATACATACATACATACATACATACATACGTACATGCATACATACTTTATTTTGACACGCTAGCCGCAACAACGTACAAAAGCTAATTTTCATGAGGGGCTTGCTAGTTACAACGTACGACTACTACAAAATAACAATGACAAATAATGCGGTTACAACAAATTATAAACGCGTAATACCTTTAGAAATACATTTACAATGTTTATATTACTATTTACAAATGGTGAGTGGGGTGAACCAACATCATCTCCTTAACATTCATATAAGGCTTTTGAATAAATTGAACGACTCGACTCGTTTCGCTTCACGAGGTAGACTATTCCAAAGAATGACACCACTATATTTAAAACTTCTTCTAAGGAATTCTGTTTTAGGCTTTGGAAGTATCAAATTTGTGTCGTTATTCCTAAGGTTATATGTATTTCGATTTTCATTAATTTTTCGGAGCAAATCCCTTAAATTAGGCGCAGTATAGTCGTTGAGTATTTTATTCATAAAAATCGACTTCATATAAGCCCGTCTTGCCTCTAAGTTTTCCCATGATAGGGTTTCAAGAACGTCAGCCGACCTGATGTCGTAAGTGGCTCCGGTGATTACTCTCGCAGCACGAGATTGAAATTTTTGGGTTTTCCCCTTTAATAATTTTCCGCAATTATCCCAAAGAGGGGAGCAATAATTAAAATAAGGTTGTACTAAGGCTTTGTATATAACTTGTAATGTCTCATGTGGTACAAAAGGCTTAGCTTGTCTGATGACTCCAGTGCCTGCGCTGGCCTTTTTGCAAATTGTTTCAATCTTCTTTTCCCAACTAAGTATCTCATCCCAATACTCAGCCCGGTCAATCGGGCTGAAATTCTCCACGTAAGCAGCCCCTTAGAAAGAAGTACCGATGCTACAAAACTGTAAAACTGTGCGTTGGCCCAACAAATCCACAAATCGAAAGCACAATCAAGCCTTGTGTTTGCTTCCTAGGCTGATCATCCTTCAGATGACGAGCATTTCCATCCTCTTTTTACTAATATGTTTGGTATTTTTTTAACAATGATACAAACAACAAATTTAACCTTGCACTAGATCACTTCATTTGTAGATTTTTCACGGACAAAACCTGAAAAATAAGCATGGGGTTGTATACGACACGATCAGTTGGCTAAGAGTTAAATATTTCAGAAATAGTTGACACTTGGCTTTCTTTCTCGCCTTGTTCAATTTCTAGGTTCTGAAGCAAATGAACGTCGTTGATCTAAAGGTCACAACCTGGATTCTGATTTTATGTCCTATCTTACTTTCTTTTATCATGATAAGAAATCTTTCATCTTTAGCTTGGTTATGCACGATGGCAAATGTTCTTATGGCGTTTGCAATTCTGTCAATATTTTTCTATTTAATTCCTAACGCTAAAAATCCATCAGAATTACCAAAGTTTACTGGATGGTCCGTGTTTCCACTCTTCTTTGGCGTTGCCGTGTTTGCATTTGAAGCAATACCTATAGTAAGTACCAACTGATTTTATGTTGATCAGTAGAGTTATCAAGGCACGTAGAAAGATAAAAGAACTAGTTGATAGAAACTTTGGATAACGCAAGGTGGTCAAGATCCTTTGCCGATTTTCCTGTGAAATTTCTTCGGTACTTTCCGATTGCCAATTGATTATTTAAAACTTTGGATCCAACTTAAATCCGACTAAGTAGTCGTATCATGTTACACAAAACAGTTCCATATTTTCTAAGCTTAGAAAATATTAAAAATTATTAAAAAAAATTAAAAAAAAATTATAAATATTATGGGCGGACTTACTTGTTGAGGACAACCCGTCTCCAATGGATAATTTGCAACCAATCCCTCGAGATCCCAAAAGACAATGAAATTTTGGTATAATTAATTTTGGGTTAATACATCCGACTGATCTCTTCAGTATTTTAAGTTCTCATTTGCCCAACGTTATTTTAGCATTCAAATGGCTCCTCAGTTTTCTAAATTAATTATAAATTTACATCCTTTTTATGACTCCTCTAAAATCTTAACATATTTGATGAGAAGAACGTATGCCATAATGAAATCGAATTTACTAATTTTAAGAAAGTGCCTGTAAGATGAAGTTTGATTTAAATCCCGCGAATCATAAACTGGGAGTGAAATAGAGTTGTAAGCCGTTCCCGTTAAAATGCAATTCCAAATTTCACCCCAAGAATTGTAGAATGACTTGCATCTTTGATCAAGTGTAAGCACTTGACTTCTTCCTGTCCGCACAGATCCTCAGTGACCTATGGAGATTTTAGTGGTTAACTCTGGCTAACGCCAGACGATTATACTCGTCAAGGGGAAAGAGTTAAAGGTTGTTTGACGCATTCGCTACACTTTCTCGCACTTCGACCAAAAACAAAGATTTGCATTGTATTTGCTTCTCTACATGTTGACCGAGGTAATCAACATTGGTGAAATTTACCGATTAAAATCTTACTTTATTTCTTTTATTGATTTCCTTGTAGGTGCTTCCACTAGAAAACGAAATGAAGGAGCCAAAGCATTTTCCTAATGTTGTTAAACTTGGAATGAGTATCGTGTTGATCGTTTACGTTTCCATGGGATTTTTTGGTTACTTGACGTGTCTGGATAACTGTAAAGGAAGCATCACGTTGAACCTACCTGGGACACCGTACGTATACAGCAAACGTAACCCAACGTTATAGAATTCCCCAGGCCGCATTTAGAATGGAGGAGCCCCGGCAAGTATTAGTATCGAGGGCCTCTGATTATGAGCAATTGGGAGCCCTACATAACCCAGGGGTCCTTTGCAGCTTCCCAGTTGACCCGCCTACAATGCGTACCTGAGTACAACAGATGGATGTAAGGAATGAATAATGTCGTAAGTCGAAGCTTTGAAATATTAAAACTAACGTTTCGAGCGAAGGTCTTCTGTCGGACGTTTCACTGCGACGACGGACCTTCGCCCGGCTGTTCTCCGATTCTTTTGGGCGACCGGCACGTCGGTCAACACTCCTTCAATTCATTCTACTTATACTGAAAAGTCGTACGACGTGGTTTTACTTTAATATATTGAAGTTTCCCATTTTTTGAAAAGTATTCAGAAGCTCCTAACGTCATACTTGCCGACATTTTGATTTATGTCAGTGGTTCACTGTTGGGTAGTTACTTCTGGGAACGACGTCTCGGTCAGTTCTTCATGAAAGCCTGGCTCCAACAAAACACAGAACATAACCAATTATGGGCATACACAAAGCATTTTCCATCGCTGCAGAGCGATTCTTTAGCTTAAAGATGGTCATAAAGATGACCAAAAATGCTTTTTTGTGTTTCTGGTATTCTAAATTCCTCAAAGCGGAATTTTATTGACGGAAATAATCAAAGCGGTACTATCAACTACATTTTCGGTGCGGGGATACATTAGGGGTAAAGTAGGTACAGTACCCCCAAAATCGGTACGGTTGGCAAGTATGTAAAGAGAGAGGACCTGTCATGGTATTATTTAGCTAAACATAAGATATTCAACCCCCGGGACATAAAGTAAGTAAAGAATCAGAAGTTTAACCTTTTACCCGGCACTGTTACTATTTGGTAACTTATTAATTTTACACTGGCTAACGCCAGACAACTTTACTTTGGTTAACGCCAGACGATTTCACCTGTCAAGGGGAGACCTCCTGAAAATCTGCCAGATAAAGGGTTAAGGTAACTTGGATAATTGTGTTAAATAATCCTCGTGATAAAGTTTTCACTAGGATTAGTGAAAACTTTGTGGATGAAATGCTTAAAATATGGAAAAAGATACTTAGGGATTTTCTGTTCCGATATTATAAAAACAGAGAGAAGTTGCATTTTAGTTGTTTGACCTAAAATTGTCAAACAGATCAAAAAGATCCAACTAAATTTTTAAACCTGGACTAGAGGTAATTGTCTTTTGAACAACCAGGCCCAGTTCTCTAACGGACTTGGTTATGACAGCTATTTACCAGGAACTTGGCACTTCTAACCCAACAGCCGAGATGTCTAAATCATTCAGTGTTGAAATTTATCCCTCCCTACAATTCCTACAAAATGTGGCTGGCCATTAGGAAAATAGAACCTTCCCGTCATACCGCGAGAGCCTAAGGGGGCAGCAGAGCTGAATTTATAATATGGTTAAGGATAACGAACTTGGAGTTCTCCTATTGAGAAAAATTATATCTTCACCGCCAGCAGTGAAGATATCATTTTTACCTTGGACATCAATCATGATGTGAAGATACTTTATTCATTTTGTCATGACTACATTTTTGTCTAGAGAATAAACAGAACATTATATGGCTACTTGCATTCTCGTCCCCAGATTCCATCACTTTTCTTATTGTTGCCAGCATGCAAAGTTTTAGGACTTCCCAGGTTTAATTACCGAAAGTAACCTTGCTTTGCCACTTGAGTTCTAGTGAGAATGTGATTGGCTGGTTATATACAAGCGGAAGTAAGCGGAAGGAAACGTTACAGTTAACATCTTTAATTAACATCAAATTTATAAATAATTGATGAGAGCAGCAGCCAATCAAAACGGACCATTCAAGTCATGTGTATATGTTGGGATATCTCAATAAAGATCAACAGTTGAGTGATTTTTATCAAAGTTAAGGATACTAATAAGGTTCATTCTATTGTTCATTTGATAAGTAAGTTAAAATATTCGCGTCCGATCATATTTTAACTATTACTTACAGTTTACACATACATCTCGTAATTTGCAAAGTATTTATTCATAAACTATTTGATTTAAGTATTTCAAAGGAATTTTGGGTTTACAGTTTGACACTATTAAAGTCCTATGGAATTTTTGCTGTGAACTGTGGAACGCCATGGATTCAGAAAAGCTTCGAGCTCCAGACAGGACTCGCACCTGGAACCCTCTTCTCACTAGAGATTTACCAGACATCTAACGGGCCTACAGTCCAGGAAGTCATTGCCGACTGCCTCGTCCCAGGTTTAAATACCGAAAGTAACCTTGCTTTGCCACTTGATTTCTAGTTCCTCAATGGTTAGAGCGTCTGGTCAGCATTCAGAAGGTTGCGGGTTCGAGTCCAGGCTAAGAGTTCTTTTTGAGTCGATGGCATTTCACAGTTTGATCAGTAGGAATTTCCTAAGACTTTATTTCAAAGAAGCCGCTATCTTTAAAAAATGTTCACATTATCATACACTTTGGTCAAACTATACTTTGGTCAAAGAACCTTTGATAGTGTAAATCAGCATTTCATCACATCTCTACTTGTTCGCTTCCCTCACTCATGAGAGATATTATGAACACTTGAAGAAAAAATTCAGTGACTATCCTTTGAATATGTTTTGAAAATACATTAATAAGTCACGAGGATAGCACAACGGGAAATCCTAACCATGACTTGTCTTTAAATGTGATAAAGGCTCGCTCGTTTTTTTCGTATAAGTTTTTCGACGTAGAAAAAAAATTAATTCTTAGACTTTCTGTATCAATTAGCGTATAAAGGAGGCCATTTTTAGACCGTAGTTGTACAAATTTTATAGGATATAGAACACTCTTACTCACTTCTTTAAATGTATCATATATCCCTTTTTATGGTATACACCACGTAAACTCGTTAACAGCTAACCTTTCATCATTATTCTGATTCTTTACGCTCGGATGACTTCATCTCAAGTCAATGGGACAAAAGCTTGGTTGTTAACAAATTTACATGATGTATACCACAAATAGTGCGTTTTGCAATACCATGTGCGTTTGGTTTTTTTAGATTCTACTCAACAGCAAAGCTCTTGGTTGCCATCGCCGTATTTTTTTCGTATTTTATTCAAGCGTACGTCCCACTTAAAATAATCGAACCATGGATATTTGAACAAATTCCAGAAAAGTTACATTTTGTCACCGACACACTAATGAGAGTCCTATTAGTAATATTTACATGTAAGTAAATACGTCAAATTCTGTTAAACTGTACATTTAATTAAAAAAATCCGCATGCTGTAACTTTAGCCTATTTGGTCCAACATCTCAAATATTCCATTTCAGAGTACGTTTTAAACTTTCGCTACTTCCTGTTAGAATTTCCACTCGCATAATTAGCAAAAATTTTTGAGCCATTGAAAATTTCCTCGAACTTAAATGAATTAGACAAGGAACTATTTTTTTCGAAAATAAACTTTTTCTGTTTCTAGAAACCACTAATATGAGTATGATCAAAACCTGATTGAATTCGATTAATTTGACACGATTTTGTATTTCTTTTGTTAACTCTAACGCCTCAAGTATCCGACCTAAGTGTATGGTTTAAACGTTTGCAATTTTGACCTACTTCCTTTTCGAATTTAGTCTCTCGAAACCACGTTTTTAGCATTCTGCGTGGAAATTTGTGTCTAAAAAGTATTTTTTGCGCGCGTATGATATGTCACGGTCTGTTGCTGCGCTATGACACGACAACCCTAATACGAAGTACAGCAAAAATTGTTGAGGCGTTTCGCCCATTTCTTCGGACTTTAATAGTAAAAAACTTATCCTAAAATCACCCTAGGTTAAAATCAATTAATGATTTGCAATCAATCACGTGAGATTCAAAAGACAATGATGCGGCGGCCATGTCGGTGCCACATACAAAAGAAGTTAACGAGATTCTTTTGGTGAAGTTACAGCAACATGGCCGCCATGACCTCACGTGAAAACCACCAACAAGGGGTAGATGTTGCTGCAGGATGAACCCTAATTGTAGAATGGATATTAACACCTAACAGAACATTCATATTATAACTATTGATTAAATAGAGAGGAAAAGAATAACAACACAATATCTATTACGATCTAACGTTTCGTTTTTTAGTCCTAACCCTAATCCTCATTTAACGAAACTCAGCTACATAATGTTTTTGTTACAAGATAGACTCAAAAGTGTTCAATTTGAAAAAGAGCATTTAAGAAAAATTTTTATCGTCATACCAATTTTTATCGTCAAAGTAGCCAAAATTCTGATCACCATTAATTCAGAACGTGTTCCTGAATATCCTGCGATTTTACACCATTTCCCTCAATTGTGACATCAAATATTCATCGCAGTGTGATTTGCCTTTAGTAGTTTCCTTTCAAGCGTTCTTGAAAATTTAACTGTCGTTCAGGACAAATTATCTGATTATTCTCCTTAGGGTAGTTCGGAAGTATATTGGGCAGAATTTACATTCAGGAAATCGTGATTTTTTGCGCTATGGGAAAATGTTGGAGCAGTTAAGCTGATTACTAACAAGAATGAAGCGTTTATAAACTTTAAATCCAGACAAAAAATTTGGTACATTCTTCACAGAGATTTCGAATGTTTGAGCCTTTGACATAATTTTCTGTAACTTGCATTGCAAGCTCCCGGAACCTGTTTCATGGCGGTTGAAAAGTGATTTTTGGCATGAAGTTTAGCAAAGGCTTTGACTCGTTTTTTCAATTTCCTCGGAGTTAATAATAGGTTAAATATAAACTATCTATTCACTAATGTTTCTACTTGTGACGTGCTATTTTGTTTTTCCAGGTGGCGTTGCAGCAGCTGTTCCACAGCTACACAATATCATCTCCTTGGTCGGTGCGCTGAGTATGTCGGTCCTGGGCTTCGTCTTTCCTGTTGCCATACATTCATTGACATTTTACGAGAAACTATCTCGGTTAGAGTTAACTAAAAATATCGGTATACTTCTATTTGGAGTGCTTGGTAGCCTGGCCGGGACATATACGGCCATTTGCAATATTGTTAGAGACTTTCGAGCAGGGAACGCATGATTTGATTTCAAGATGAAAAAGGTAGAATTAAAATCCTGACGCTGCATGCGGCTAAACGTCTAAATACTGTTGATGGCTCCTAAAGTAGAAATAGCTGCTACACGTTCCAACATTTGTTGCAGCGCATTATTTATTGGGCAAAATGTTTGACCATAGGCGAATTTTTTATCCAACCAAAGTTGTTGGACCAAGAAATGTCAGTCAATGTTGTGGAACTATGTTTGACCTTTTAGCTAAGTCTTGACTGAGATGAATGTAAATGAAAACAAAATGTATACGTATGAAAGTTGGACACACAATCAATCGGGGTCGGTTTAGTAGAATTTTATATGAGCAAGTGGCACATATTTCGATAATAGCAAGGGTTCAGACTATCGACATAATTATAAAATTCAGATCTTGTATTTGAGTGATTTGACGTATTACAAATTAGTCCAATTCCAAACCTTGAACCTTTCCGTCTCTGTTTCGTTTACCGGAGACAGGATTGGAGATATACGTCACTTTTCAAAGAATTTATGTTCGCATTCCTAACCAAAGATTAATCCAAACCCGAAACATAGAGTTACAGCGATGGAAAGTTCTGTTTTAATTCAGTGTATGAAGGATACAAAGGAGTAAAAGGAGACTTTTAATGCGCCGAATGAATCCGATGAAAACGAGTATGAACAAATGCGGGACGATTACTTTTAGCGTAGCGAATGTCGTACGAAAAACAATTGTGAGAATTTTCAGGCATTGTCAACATTCCTTCTAAGCTCAAAATGGAAGAAAGCCTTAATATCTAGTCGTAAGTCATAGCTTCTCGCTTCGATCTAGCTCATATACAACTGGTAAAAAAAACTAGTTTGCTTGCATTTATTGCAGGTTAATAATGATCGTCAAAGGGGCAAAATGACTGGGAAAGGATTCTTGAAGACACGTATTTGCTAGGCAAAATATACCAATTTGACAGGGTTACTGCCGTTAATACAGTACAATTAAATCGATTCGAGACCACCTCAAAAGATGGTGTACTTCTTAATCGGTATCGGCTCACAGCCTTTCGCACGCAAGAGTGTCAATGGCACCTAAATGTCGACGTGTAACGACTATTTTGGAAGTCCAAGCCGTTTGAGCCGAGTAAATTGAAGGAAAACTTTGAGTAAATCAGGACAATCCTGCATTCAATTTACAACTGCTTATTAGACTGCCCTTTCCATTAGTGATATAAAAGTAGAGTGCTGCGTCGGCAGTTTTGAACAACTTGTTGGTAACCAAAAGGGTTGGCAAACCGCCAGAACTTAAGAATAGAGAAACAAATAGTTTCTCTCAACCCTTTTGATTGTCTGCCCTTTCTATTGTTTTATTCATTACGAATTTTAAACAAAGTATTAAAATTATTATCAGGCACAGTTCTGGAAACGACGAGATCACGACGTTGCATGTAGTAAATCGGTCTCATCACACGAATACAGTTTTCTTGGTCTCAAAAATTGGTGTCACGTGCTATAGTGAAAGTTAACGGTATGAAGCTTTAGGTTCCCGTTGGAAAAATATCAACAGTGTACTATTGATATTTTCCAACGGGAACCTATCATGTCTGTTAAAATCCCTTTGTGTTAACTTTGGAAGTTACCAATTAAAGCCAAGCGTTTACATTTGTTTTACTGCCTTCATAACTATCAACATTGAAATAAAGATCTGTCTGCTCACTGATGTAGTCCAACTCTTGCCAAGAAACTGCGTGCATATATACATGTACGTGATATGGTGACATATCGTAACTTTTTCTAGCAAAAATTTTCTTTCAAGAAATTATACCCTGTTTACTACATTTCATGACGTTAAAATAATAAATATCTCGTTCACTCTAAACTAAATGCCTCTATTGGTATGTTAACCACTGAGATATACAAGCTATTAACATTGGGCAAGAATTCAGGTTCTTATAAGAGTTAACATAGCTTCGAAAGGCTTTAACATCACAAAATTTTCCTGCGGCTGTTGTCATTCTATCTATATACTATACAGTCAAAACAGACTTTCAGTTATTACTCCGGATCTTTCATGAACGCTTCCATTGCCAGGTACTCAAAGATCAGCTGACAATTTCTTCTTTAACGCATTTCAAAAAACTACCCCAAAGTCCAAGACCATTACTTTTGGTCTACAAAAAGGATAAAAGACATACACGATAATTGTTAGATGACCATTTACCAGAAAAAGATTCATTGACCCACATTACTCAACTTAGCCACGATTTCCGGAAGGACGTTAAATATTGGACATTAATATTATTTCCTCCTAAAATATTTAACTTATCTTAGCCGGTGGTGCCGATCGCCCCCAAGTGGTTTTAGGACATAACTTTGGAGTGACTTTGATTTAAGAGCTGAAATTTGGTGACTTTATCCAAAATTTTATGGGGAATCTTGTCATATACGTTGTTTTTCACTCTATTGTTCCACATTGCTATGGTAACCACTTTTCTGAAGCTTAGTGTCCATTTTTTGAAATTTCCTATATTTTGAATTGGAAACGGCTTTGAACACCTTTCAAATAACGTTTTTACTCAGATGGCGTGCCTCAACCACTTCTACAATCTACTGGCAAAACATTTCATTTTTTATAAAAATGGTGCACGGTGGTAATTCTGGGAATTTGTTGATTAAAGCTGTCATTTAACGATCGCCCTTTTCAGTTAAAATCCTCTTTTTTGCATTTAAATAATGCACCATGTAAGTTTGATTCGGTGCGCAACATTATTTTGCTATAAAGTAAATGGTTTGAACCTGGGAGAATCATGACATGTTTGTGGAAGTTGATCGTCCAGGTTAGTGTAGTTTTGAAAAAGACAGTTGGTAGAAATAACTGACGTTCCGACAGCCTTAGCGGCTTTCATCTTCAGAAGCAGAAGAGAGTAAGTACCAGGTTCGCCTGTATTTATATCTGGTTCATGAGTTATAGAGGTGTGGTTGTTTCTGAAAAGCAGTGGGTGTGATAGTGTAGGCGTTAATTGTCAGTTTGTCGAAGTGATAAGTCTATTAGTTGTTCGCACGTTTGAATTTGTGAATAAGTCGTTTGTAAGGTCCCGGTAATTGTTGTGATCGATTAAATGGTTTTTGTTCTAAGTTCGTATATCAGCTTTCTAGTGTGAGTCGTTGTTTGTAGTTGGTGCTGTAAGTAATGCATTTTGCCGATTTCCAGGCAATGTGATTGGTTTTGTCCCCGTTTTTAGTCGCTCGGTTGGGTTCTGTGAGTCGTATGTTTAAGTTTCTCCTAGTCTCACCTATATAAGTGGCTTGGCAGTCGGAGCAATTAATTTTGTAAACTGCACATTGTCTTTCGTGCGGTTGTTTTCTGTCCTTAACGTTAGTCAGTACATGTCGTAAAGTTGTTGTCGGTTTGTGCGCTACTCGTATGTTGTATGGTCGTAAGATACGCGAGATAATCTCAGACGTACCTTTTATGTAGGGTATCGTTGCTGTAGTTGTTGTCGGACTGTTGTTTTCGTTGCGTTCATTGTTTTTGTAAGTGTTAAGTTTAATGAAGTCAGAGTTATAGTTGTTTTTGTAGAAAATGCGTTGCAAGTAGTCATTTTCTTGGCGTAGAGCGTCGGGTGAGTCACAAATGAGTTGTGCGCGTCTCGTCAATGTTTTGATGGTGGTAGCTTTGTGTGAGGTTGGATTGCAAGATGATTGGTCCAGTAGCCTGTCAGTAGCTATGCGTTGGTTTTCTGTAGACAGTGGTCCGTAGTTTGTTATTGTCACGACTTACCAAACAATCTAGGAAAGGAATAGCTTCGTCTTCTTCAGTCTCTTTGGTAAATTGTATGTGACTGTTCTGTTCGTTAATGTGGTTATGAAACTCGTTAGTTTCGTCTTCTGGTAGTGCAGTGATCGTGTCGTCAACGTAACGAAACCAAAAAGGTAACGCGTGTTTGTAAGTTGCAAGAGCTCGTTCCTCTATGGAATGCATCACAGTTTCAGCAACCACAACAGAAACGGGTGAGCCCATTGCTGTGCCATGTAACTGTTTGTAGGGTTTACCGTTATATTGAAAGTAAGTTGATGTGAGGCAAAGTTCCAGTAGTTCCACGATGTCTTCTGTAGGTAAAGCAAGTACGTCAGTAAATTCGTTGATCGCAGTTTTGGTGCATTGTAGTGCCAGTTAAAGCGCAATACTGGTAAACAGTGATTTTACGTCAAAAGACACTAGTTTGTAGTTGTGTGGTATTTGTACTGTTTTAAGATTGTTGATGAAGGTTTCAGTCGATTGTAGTCTATGTTGTGACTTGTTGGTTAGTGGTTGCAGTATGGTTGTTAAATATTTCGAAAGTTCGTAAGTAGCCGACCCACAGAATGAAACTATAGGTCGCACGGGTATTTGTGGCTTGTGAAGTTTCGGTAGTCCGTACAGTTTTGGTGATCGCGGTACCGAACACTTGAGTCGATAGTAAGTTTGTTGAGTGATCGTGTTACTTTAATTTTCTCATTGAGAAAATTTTGTTGTTAAGTTTTCGTTGAAGTGATGGTGCAGGGTCTCGTTTAAGTAGTTCGTAGGATAGCGTGCCAACGACTAAATCCGTTTCGCAACCAAGGTCAGACGTATTCGCCAACAAATCTGGTTCAACCACCGCTGCAAGGATTTTGGTCTCGTTCCCGCAGGACTTAGAATTAAGTCGCCGTTGAACACACAAGAGGCTATTCAGATCGTCAACTCCACTAGTAGACGACTGATCCGAGCACGGATTAACGATTGCCACAGACGACTCAACTACTACAAAAACCAACAGCAACAAAGACAGGACAAGCTGAGACAACTGATACCAACAACCGTGAGTACCGACTTACTTTCTATTACACAAGCCATTGCTGACAAACGAGCTCACAGAAACAAAACAGAATATCGAACGAAACACCAACAAAAACTTGAGCGATTACAACGCAGCAGAACACGTAAACGACAAAAACATGATGATAACTGGGTCAAGAATATTTCCTCGCGCCCTTTAGACAAAACTGAAACTCGATTACTATCCTACGGACTAAAACACTCTATAACTCCCAAACATATACCGGCGACGGAGGCGATTGTATCGAGTGTCGAGGATGTCTTAGCTTGTCAAAGAGATTTAGCGGAGACGACAAAAGACGAGATCAGGAGTAGGTTCGCCTCCACCGAATCATCGGCCTCTATACGTGATAGCAACTTAACGACAGTCGAAAAACAGGCACTCAGACGACTAACACATGACGAGAACATTGTTGTACTACCAGCAGACAATGGACGCATTGCTATTGTTATGGACAAGATCGATTACTATGACAAAATGGACGCACTAGTTAACGACAAACAAACCTACGAACTACTTAAAGGAGACTCTGCACCATCACTTCAACGAAAACTTAACAACAAAATTTTCTCAATGAGAAAATTAAAGTAACACGATCACTCAACAAACTTACTATCGACTCAAGTGTTCGGTACCGCGATCACCAAAACTGTACGGACTACCGAAACTTCACAAGACAGAAATACCCGTGTGACCTATGGTTTCATTCTGTGGGTCGGCTACTTACGAACTTTCGAAATACTTAACAACCATACTGCAACCACTAACCAACAAGTCACAACATAGACTACAATCTGCCAAACACCACCGACAAATCAAACACAACATTGACTGGAAATCGGCAAAATGCATTACTTACAGCACCAACTACAAACAACGACTCACACTAGAAAGCTGATATACGAACTTAGAACAAAAACCATTTAATCGATCACAACAATTACCGGGACCTTACAAACGACTTATTCACAAATTCAAACGTGCGAACAACTGATAGACTTAACACTTCGACAAACTAAAAATTAACGACGATTTTACTAGTAGTTGTCGCGATTGATTAATAAACGACGAAAATTTCAAACCTTGACGAAACAGGAGCGGTTTTTAACGGACTTAAAAGTCGAATAAATTCACTTACTGTAAATCTCTTGTGAACTCTGTCCTTCATTAAGCCAAAAAATTCTTTTTGACTTAATCTTCCATCACCTATAAAACAACAGGTAATTTGATTAAGCCTGGTTTCCATATAATCGTAATTGCCGGAACACTGTCTGCGATGCATCGTCGATGACTGTGTCGCAGGCGTCGCAGATACATTCCAAACTAGATTATCTTCGGGAACTAAAAGACTTTCATCAGCGATGCCGGGAATGTCGGAAAAAGTAGAACAGATTCTACTTTTTCCCGGCATCGCCGATACATCGCCGGGGCATCGCCGATGTCGTAAGCAAGTGTTTCCATAAAAATTATTTTCATCTGCGATGCATCGCAGACAGTATTCCGGCAATTACGATTATATGGAAACCAGGCTTAAGAATAAATTCAGCACGGGTGAATATCGAATATAATATAATTTCGCATACCATCAATGTCAAATAATTGAAAGATTGTGTTGACAATATGATCGCTCATGACACCTCCGGTTGAAATGAGAACTGCCCTCTTAAATTCATCTGTAGAAAATGAAACGAAGATAACGGACATCAGTAGAGCTGGTAAAATGATAATAAACAAAACATTTCTTTGAATCTCTGCTTCCGTACCTTGAGTTACGGGTTGATTTGCTACATTGTAAATTTTAAGTGAAATAGAAAATTCTTCTAGGTTGTTTAAAAACTCTCCAAACTTAAGATAATCCTGGAGACTGACATTCTGCGTAGAAAAAAAAATGCAAACAAAGCATTTGTTAAATAATGTTTATCAAACAGTAGCAGATACAGAGAAGTATTTGACAATCACAGGTTCGATAAAGTTTTGTGATAAATATACCTAATTTGATATTTTAGTATGTAACATGGGCAAGTATTTTCTAAGCCCTTAAATCTTTAATGACTAAATAATTTTCATTCGTTCTTTGTTATCTATTAGACATGGTTTTGTTCTCTCATTTGGTTGTTTGTTTTAGGTATTCCATATATCAAATACTGGCGTTGAATGGTTAAATGAAGGGGAAAAATTTAAGAAACGAGTAAACTAGTATTATCCAAAAACCACCAGTTAAAATATTAATTTTATGACCCTCCCTGGAAACCCAATGGACTGTAACGAAATAAAATGGCGACTTCTACATCTAACTACAATTATCGGCGCGCACTTAGCGTTCTATATTGCTGAACTACGGGAAGATTCGGATTCAATTAAATTAAGTTTGGCAAGAAGAAAGCTCTTAACTACATCATTCGTATCAACATATTGTATATTATTGAGCTGTTATTAGAGCGGAGTTAGGTTTGTAAAGCATCGTGGTTAAATGTATGGCCATAATATTCGGTACCAATAGTCTTTGATCAGATTTGACCAAATTCCATGCAGCGGGTAGAACAGTGCAATATGGCGATTTAGTGTCCAATTCGTTCAGCGATTTTTTGAACTCGATTCTTACTCATCCAATAATTTTCCTGATTGTGTTGCTGTGGCCCTGTCATTGTCCAAGATGACAGGAAAGTCATAACATACTCATAACGACGCAGTAACAGCACTTTTCCATCGAAAATTACTAAGACCTTTGTACAAGAGTGATTTTTTGAAGTGCATATAACGTCAACATTTTTTTTGGATTAATAACTACACCGTATCAAGGCGATTCAAATAAGGTATAACAAACGTTTAACAGAAAAATATTTTTCGAGATAGAGACCATATCATATGGTGCTTTGAAGGTACAGATTTTGAGGCCATGGCTGGAGGAAAAGACTCTGGGTTACAATCAGCACTTGTGACGTCATAGCGGGAACCGCATTCACTTCCTGTAAAGGATCGTATTATTTTAATTTCTATGAAAGAAATAGAAGCAGTACTTTATTCCTTGTTTCACTACGCGCCTTAGGTATACCTGCCTGCCTTAAAGATACTTTCACATCCAAAGACTCAGAAATAAGCTCTACAGTCAATTTTGATTTCGATTTTGAAGATAAGATGTCAATGTTTTGGAATCCGATCAACGAAGGAGTATAACATGGTTGGTGCCAGTGGCGCTTATAGCGATGAACCTCTCTGTAGCGATGAAGGTATACAAACTTACGAACTAGAAGAAAGAAGTCCTAAGGAAATTTAACATCACTTGGACAAACTTATTCCTACAAGTGACTGGTAAATGTTTTCCTAGCAATCGAAAATACACTCTGCTACTGGTAGCACTTGTTGTGACTCAGGATTTAAATATCTTTCAATATGGTAATTGAGATGTGACTATGTTGCTGTTTCAGATGCTGTTTCAGTTTGATGCCAAAACTTACTGTACTTGTAATAGATTTTCATAATAATTTATGTTGAGACATTATATTTTTTAAGTTTCTTGCGATCCGCTGGTTATCGAGAAATTTGGCAACTTGCATACGGGCATTTAGGTAAAGTGCGAATATAACCGGAGTTTGGAGAAGATGAATGACTGTATAGTTGTTTACTCATTGACTGCGTGAGTTCAAAAACGGACTTTTGCGGTAAATAGAGGATAGGGAATAAGACATGGTCGAATACGGCACAAGATCAGCGAGCTACATCAAATGAGAGGTAGAAAAAAAACGACGACGAGAAAAACTTACTATTTTGGTAGCTTGACGACTTTTCAATCTTTCGATGTATTCTTTGACTTCTTTGTCGTTCAAATGCGTGGACTTCAAAAGAAGTTCTCCAAATTGTTCACCATCAATAACATCTTTAGTGCCAGAGTACTGACGAAACTGAACACGATTAAGGCTTCATGTTCACTATATACAGTATAGTTGACAGGCGAATTCTGAGGGTCTAATATGGTCGGCAATTACGGTAGTAAATGCAATTTATTATGCTGGTTTGGTAAAGGTCCACAAAGATATTTTTGGGTCCACACTTCTTCACAACAGTACCAGAATTGAAAAGAACGGTGCACAGTGGCTCCTGAGGGATAGTGTACTAGATTAGTTCACAAACGGATTTATACTCTTAAGAGGGGGGACAAACTTAGTCAAGAACACAAACTCAGATTCTGTACAACTTGATCGGAAGAACATGTTTCCCTCAGTTCTGTATACACATATCATCTCATTACATTCCTTTTCAGATCCATCAGAGTGACAGAAATTTTAAATACACTTGTGAATGTAAATGTCGTTCCAACTAATCCGTTACTTTGATATATAAATCAACGACATTCCGTTTAGACTCAGTCGATAAGAGTACAATCTATTCGTGCATAAAACAGTACAATGAATGCAAAGGATACTTCAATTTTCCAAAATTCTCTTTGTAAATTTCTGGTAAACCTACGGTGGAGAGAAAAAATAGAAGTTTTTGTAGCTTTGCTAATTTTTTTTTGTTTTAGCATACCCATCCAGTGTTCAAAACCGAGTTTGCAATATTTACTAATTTGAACTGAGACTGGATAGATATTCAACCAGATAGCTATGTCTACACCAGACAAGGTCAACTTTGGACATTCAACAAAAATTGGTTGTTGGCCTTATCGCAGCAAGTCCAGCTGCCTTTCTATCTAGTTCGGTTGTCCAATGTAACTCGAATCCAATGTCCGACGTTCATAATATTTTTCCAGGATAAAAACCTCCTGGACGTTCCAGGCTTTCCAAGAAGTGTAACTTCCCTGACCATTAATCCAATCTTGTAATTGCGAATTATGGCACTCTTGCGATGTTGGAGCGCAAAAAGATTTTTTTTAGATAACTTAAAAAAAAATTACTTACTGCAGCATATCCGAGAATGTCAGCTGCCCACACCCAGATGCGTCAAAAAAGTAAATCAACAAACTTGTATTAGGCAGGGACTCTGATTCCGTGGTGTTAGTCGTTCTAGCCTGTAATGTACACAGAAACGAAAAAATTCTCTAAATTCTAAAATGTACCACCAAAATGTACTCACGCAAAAACGCATACTCGGGTTTTCTCAACCTAAGTTCCGTCAGTTTCGCAACCTTTTTGGTTTTCTACGTTGTATCAAGTCTGACATCAGATTTGTTTAGAATATTATATCTATCCCTCACGACAGTCTAGGGATCATTTAGAAAATAATGGCTGATAATGCGTAGAACCACACCAGTAGAACACATACCTATAGGTGAGTCAGCAGATTGTGTCAAAGCAATTGATTTATTGGATCTACTCTTATAGACCAAGATTGTACTGCGGAGAAAACACATGTATCGGTGTGTCATATCAAACTGCTGTAGCCCGCAACAATCTCGTGGTTTATAACAGCTGTGTCAGTTTGATATGGTGGTTGATCAAGGTTGCGTCATTGTGATACGACAGGGTTCATACGACAGGAACAGTCACAACGAACGCAGAAAGATGTGCATAAATAATCTACTGCAGAACAAAGAGGAAATTTGCGAAGCTAAATCGGTGTACTGATGTTCTAATATTGATTCGACCATTTATTTGTTGTAGTGACAATTATTATTTTTGTAATTGCTTTCAATTGTGCCATTGGCCTTAATTCAGAGATCAGTTTAGTTCACCGGTACACCAACCGCTTTCCTCATTGAAGGAGAAAAAGTATCCACGGACTAGGCCTAAAAGTTTTCGTTTTTCCTTAAAAAATAATAGATATTTTAGTAAGAAGAAAACTCTTCACTTCTCTTCAAAACTGATGTCACACAATCGTCTCACTTACATTTCAAACAAATTGAAATATCTCAAGAACGAAGTGAGATATGGAGAAACTTTAGAAAGCACTCCTCTATCATTTCAAGAGTACTGTGAAATCAGACAAACCTAACTTTCGATTGACATGAATTTTTAAACAACGTATTACCGTCCCCAGCCATAAAATAACCAGGACCTTAAGCTAGTCAGAACGACAACGGCGATTAATAAACATTTCAAATTTTCGAATTAATCAGAAATCACGGAGCACTTCATCATTTTGGACGCTTGATATTTGTTTTTAATCCCTTTTAAAAGCTTGAAATTATCAGATGACATTCTGTTCAATGGTATAATGTCAAACTCAACCGGCAGCTTCAGCCCCCTACATAATACGTAGAACGAGCACGGCGTTGGGATTAACTATGGGACTGAAAATTATTTAATTATTTTCGCTTTGCAAGAAAAATTCTATTGTACAAAGAACGTTGTCACTGACGTTCACGTCGTGTTTGCATCATGTGCCTAATGTGAGCGCCACCTACCAATGACTTTGCTGATGTCTTTTTATTGAGCATTTTTTCGAGCTAAACAAAAAAAATGCAATCAAAATCGAGCAAATGCTATAAATCAGGACGGAAAATCTTATTGTTGCACACACTTTGCTAAAACTTAGATATAAGGAAGGGAGAGAGAGAGGAAGTGAGGAAGAAAGCAAAGAAGGAAGGAAGGAAAGATGGAAGAAAGGATGGAAGAAAGGAAGGAAGGAAGGATGGAAGAAAGGAAGGAAAATGGAAGGAACAAAGGAAGGGAGGATGGAAGGAAGGAAGGAAGAAAGGAAGGAAAGGAGGAAAAAAGAAGAAGAAGAAGGGAAGAAAAGAAGGAAGAAAAGGAGGAAGAAGGACGTTAGGAAAATGCATACATGATCTTAACAATTCATGAACTCAAGAGAGATGGCCATAAGACATCGTTTTAGAAAGAGACGAGCTAGGGACGCAAAGCGTACATTGAAGATAAAACAAAACTAAGGTAAATCAAGATTGATAATGTAGAAGGTAGAACTTGATGATTCTTGGCAATAACTGCGATAATTTTTTACGTTTATTATGTAAACCTTTGGAATAAATTTAGGCCATTTTTACGATCAAGAAACGTTACGTGCTTTATCGATATCAATATAACCAAGCATTTCATATGAGCCATCGGTAATCCGGATGTGAGTTTTCCATTAATATATTAATTTTTTAAAGTCCCTATATTTTCAGCATTTTAGTTACCAGAGTGTTGTCACTTCTTAACCTTACCACGTTTTTACCTCTATAAGGAAACCTTACTTAATGCTTTTTTATTAGGATTCGCGACAGTTGACGGTTTTATACGGAAGGACTTCGGTACTAATAATAGAGGAAGTAATCTTCAGAATTACATAATGAGGCGTAAAAAAGTACCCCAGCCGTTCTTAATCCAAGAATAGAAATCGGACTATCCATCGAATAGTTATCATCCATATCTCTTGCAGGGATTTTACTACATCCCTAAATAGCTTATTCTGGAATACACACTCTGTTTTTATACAAATTTGGAAATACTGTATGTGCTTGTTTACGTTTGGTCAGTACAGTATTCCAGATCATTAATTTAAAATAACTGGTAAAAGTTCTGCCAATAATAGTGCTCCCCATGTCCCTCTGAACTTTTTGAATGCGCGCTTGTTTCGAAATATACCTTATTAGGTGGCCTGCGTGTAGACTCTGGGGTTAGTTTATGCCTAATAGCGTCCGCACGCAGGTTACTTATTAGCCTGCATACTGTATACACTAGTACATCAGGATATTTCGCGAGCCGTCTTTTGTTAATGTTTTAAATAAAGAGTAAAATACATGAATCTAGGCATACTATACACGTAATAGACTAAAAAATTATTTGTTATGCAACGACACGAATGTTTACAATCTTTTATTAAAATTTCTTAGACAAAATTCCGGAGGTTGTACAAAAATCCTGTTTACGCATTTTGAGAAGTTGTTTCCTTGGGTAGGAAAAAAATAACTTGTTAAACAGGTTTCTTGGGTATAAATAACCTATTGCTCACATCAGGAATGTTAAATATTACGTAATAAACCTACTTCCTGAAACTCGTTCCTTCCTAATGTTTCATTGCCATCCAAATCAAGCATCCGGAAAGCTACATGGAGGCCACGACTTGACTCTGTCATCAAATATTAAAAGCCGAAAAATAATTAAGAACGTAATTACAATGTATACACCAGCTGACACAAATTGTAATTATCTAGAGTTCAGTAACTTGTAATGTCTAGATTATACAGTCTCAACAACAATAGATGTTTTCTTGCATTTAAGGTGGCTCCAGACTGTTCTCTGTTTCCCCAGAAGTGGATAATGGCAATTTGAGACGTAAAAACATGTGCATGAAAAAGGATTTTTTTCACTTATAAAAAAAAAAAAAATGCAGAAGTTTTTAATGGTCCTATCAACTACCAGGAAAGGAAAGTTTCTACGAAAAAATATGGGCGTCACCAAAGCTTTTTTTTTCGAAATACATTCGATTGAATGGTAAATCGTCACGTCACTGTTGCCATAGCCACGACTTGCACTCCTTATTTCGTCATATTTTTGGATACCTAGAATGTTTCTATGCATTGCACATAGTTTTATCATTCTACCAAAGTGTTGATGCACATGTTTTTAGGTCTCAATTTTGTATTCTTCACTTTTTGGGAAACTTTATCGAACTACTTTAAGAGAAACGCAACGTCAGTTCACGAACACGAACTTGGTTTATGTGGGGGCTTGGTAAATATCAGACGACTAGTGGACGTTCGTCAAGCTCGTTCTCTCAGAAAAGCGATTTCTGAGCCTTACACGGGAATCGAACCCGCAACCTTTTGATGACCGATGAGACGCTCAGTCTCACCGTCATTTTTTTTTTTTTGCTTTTAGAAAAGAAATAATGCAAATAATAATAAAAACCCCACAAAAACAGATAAAAATTAAATGCGAAAATCCAACGCGTTTTTGTGGAAATTCCCCTCACCATAGTCAAATATCGAATCAAATTTCAGAAAGTCCTACGACTCTGCTGACTCACAATTAAAAAATAAAGTATATTTTCACTTATTAATAATTCATAAGCTCACGGTAAAATTTAACCTGAAAAGTGTCAAGGGTTTTATGACCTTTGAAAAATTTCCAAACTACATGTAAAAGCGATTTAAAAGCATGTAAATTGCTTGGTGTGAAACATCGAATTAGACCAGGATTTCTAAATGTGCGTTCACATCAGCCAACTCGAACTAGATTTAAACTGGATTTGGAGTGAAATTTGCTGAACTTGTTGTGTTCGCGTTACCGGTTTGGACTTCTGGTAAAAGTGCTATGTCGACAGAGAGAAAAACATAAGGAGTTTATATAAACCAAACTAGTTCTTTCGAGTCCAAATCCAGTCCCACTTCGTTCATAGCTCGAGATCGAGTTCAATTGCAGTCTTTCCAGACCTACCTGTACCTGTACCTGTACTCAAACCTGGACTTAAATCCAGACGAAATCCAGTCCGATTGCGTTCACACTACTGTAGTAACCTGCTAAGAAGGCTCTTGGGAATGAGATTCTGGAGGGAGACGGGAATGGGAGGAGCCCTGGGGCAACGGAGTGGAGGGAGAGCCTGGCAGCAAGCCCTGGTGATTTTCATCACTTTCGGCCGCTGACAGCCGTGTATTTCTATTGGTTAAAATCTTATGATTGACATAATGTATTAAATTATATACCTGTATCATTTAGTAATTTTAATGTTGTTTATACCAATAAGGCGGCAAGCGAAGTTATAAACCTGAAATCATCCACGATCCTGAAAGTTATTTAGAATGGAATTTATGCACTGGTCAATTGAAACCCCCACTCCCGGTCCCGGGACATATAGAGGATTTGATCTAGACCCCAACCAAATGATGTCAAAACCCCCAGCTCCTGGGGACGACTTTTGAGTCAAATCCCCCACCAATTCGAAAACCATTTTATAAGACGCATTAACTGTCAAAAAACTATTACCATAAATACTGACAAACTGTAAACAGTTTATTAATGTAATCATGTCAAAATTTAATATAAACTACAGTAGTACCAGCATCAGCAACTACTCTAGGGATTGGCAGTCTGGAACAACCCAATTCCCACTTGAGGCACCTGTGATGCCAACACACTCAAAGTGAAACCATCTTATAGGGCAATGGTCAGTCACATGCAATCATATCTTCCGATTCTGGGCCTCCACAAGTGCACCATGCTTCCGTAGTCATGGATTTTTCAGTGGATTTACTTGCATATGACTTCTGTTTCCTTTTTGCGGCAGCTTTACGGGCCCCTTCTTGTCGTCGTTTCTTTACCAATGAGAAATGCTTGACCCACATTTCAACCTCTTCAGTACAAAGAGTTTTATTCAAAAGTTGCTCTACCTCAACTGCATTCAGTTCTAGCTTCTCGTTCTCAGCTTTGTTGAAGGCTTTCTTTACGACTGGAACCTGAATCAAAAATTGTCTAATCCCCCCACCCCCAGGGGACAAACTATTGGTCAATACTGATTCCATGCCCTTGTTAACCCCCTGTATGTCCCGGGACCGGGGGGTTGGAGTTTCAATTGACTAGTGAATTAAAGGCAGAACAAGAGCATGCTGTTGTTGACCTTTTATCTGGTTGAGATGTTCTTACTATCGTTTTAACTGGGTTGGCAAAAAGTAGGATTTTCCATGCCTTTGCCAGCGTAAAAGATTTCGAATTATCAGTAGCATGTGAGCAGGCTCTCTTTTGTGCTTGGGGGAGCAGTGTTGGGGAAAAGAGAGCCCACATGGATCCAACTGTAATCTCTAAAGTGGTGTTCTAAATTGGAACCCCTCAATTAAACCGACTTGGCTCACTCTATTGGCAGCTTCAATATGCACATGTTCAGAATACTGATTGACATATTGAGTATATTTCAAGAAGTACTCGGAATAGTCTTGCAGAAATCATTTCAATTATTTGCCTATTATTCCATTCCTTGTTTCTCTTTAAGGTTTCTACCTTTCTGATCCAGATCACCTGTTTTCCCCTGATAATTCTTGAATAATTGCAGAATAATTAAGCAGAAACACAAAAGTCAAATTTGAAACTGACATAGTCAGAACAGTAAGATGTGACAAGTCCATGGTGCATTTGTGGCAATGATTGATTCATTCCAACATATTGACTGAAAAGGTGCTACATTTTCACGCCAACCATTTTAATGATTGCCAACGGGCTGAATTAAAATTGCAAAAGGATGCGTGAAGGTTTTCCTTTCCCTTCCCCTGCGACCCAAACTTGCTAGGAGAGCCTGCTCACAGGCTACCACACTAAAGAAATGTCAGTCCAAATCCACTCTGAGTTTGCTGATCTGAAAAGCACAGGTCTTACAGGTAAGTCCTTGTGTAATTAAATGTCACTTTTCACAACACACTCCTCAATTAGATAATCACTAATACAAGGAAAGACAAATTTTAAAGATTTTGATAACAATCAGTTTCTTACTCTACATCTGCACCCAGTGCAATCTTGTTTGGGGAGTGTCTATCCAGAGTTAAAGCATCCTTTCCAAACAAGAAACTGAATTACTGGGGCAAGTTCCATGCAGTAAAATAAATTCTGGTTGCTGTACTTACTTGTAAGTAAAGTAAGAAGAAACAAGTACTCTGGGTAAGTTATTATCCCTAAAAAGATACAAACATACTGTACATGTGGCTTGAATGTTTTCTCACTTGTCTTTATAAGTTCTTAGTGAATCTACATGTAATTGGGGATTTTGTTTCTCTCTCTGACCATGTCTTGTTGTCACAATTCTACATTCAGTTGAGCTTTATCAATAGACAAGGTCACATACTATATCATGATTAACATTGGTGTTCTGCCTAAATATTATTAAAGAGTATAATATATTATCCCAAAATTTCTTTTTACTCCAAAAGTTCACTCATTTCCCAGTCAAGAAATATTTTGTTGATTTTGTTCTATTCTCTCCAAACCCAGGCATGTTACTGCTTGTCAAAGTCATAAAATAATAAAACACTGCCATTTTGGTAAACAACTGAGCTTGTGAGGAGAATGGGTCTAATGACTACTTACATGTCACAAACTAACTTACATGTTATTAGTTTATCATGTCTAATTAGGCACAAACCCATCCTCATCAGAAGTTCAGATTTGTACCGATATGGCAGTGTTTTTCATGACTTTGACAGGCCATAACATTTCTGGGTTTGGAAAAATGCAACAAAATCAACAAAATATTTCTCTGGGAAATGTGTGAACTTTTTCATGACAACTTTTATGAAATGATAGTTAATTACAATATGAAATCATTTATCATCACTCAGGAGCCTTAGCGTTCTAGTACTGTAGGTGATAACATGGTCCAATTTGACAGAATGAGTGTACAGTGCAAATAATGCAAATCTGATGGGCTCAATGACATTTAAAGCTTTCTTTCATGATTACAAAAGAGATACATGTACACGTACAGTATATAGCCACCAGAGATGGGTAGGTACAGTATGCAAAGATCTCATTTGTAGGATGATGTGAAATGAAGAAGAGACCAATCAAAAAACTTACCATAATACTGTTAAAGAGGAATATATTACCACAAAGCTAAGTGCAATAATATATCAGTAGGGTATACAGGTACTACGAAATATTGAAGATGAATATAATTGTTATGGGCACTGTATAGTACATCAAATGTGAAAATAAATGGATGTGTTAATTTTACGGGCCAAATGGACCATGCAACCTATTCATAAACTGCAGCTCTAATTGTCATCTTACAGTAGTGCAAGTTGCCACAAGAAGTATGAATAAAGCACCACCTCAAGGAAATGAAGTCCTACCATTTTCACCCATGTATGCAAACAAATCCTCTTTATGCACTGACAGCTGTTGAGTTGACTTCAAAATTCTGTTTACATCCTGATAAATAGAAGGTATAGTAAATATCAATACAGTACAGCCTGAGAAAACTAACTAAACCAAGAGTGCTGAATTTTTTGTTGTGAATTAAAGTAGAGATAATAATATTATGTCCCTTAGAAAAACATGTTACATTAAAATCTGCTGTAATATGTGACAAAAGTTGATGGAAATTTTGCTGATCTAACTGTGGAAATTGCCACGGAGTCTGAAAATCTCTGAGCTCTAAAAGGTGCTCAAACTTGCAACCTTCTGAATGCTAGCCAGATGCTCTAATCATTGAGCCACTACATGTAGAACTCGGATAGCAGAGCAAGGTTATTAATGGTATTGTTACCTGGGACAAGTCTGTTGGCAACGGCTTGCTGGACTGCAAGCCTTCAGGTGTTGGTAAATCTTCAGTTACAGTTATTGTGGATGTTAATTTGTGTCTAACTACAATTCCAAACACTTAAATAACAGTAGTGTTAACACAACTACTTTTTCTTTTATACTGGGTGAAGAAAATGTTTGAGTGTCAGAATGATATATTTTTGAGACCTAACTGGGGCCAGCAGCAAAAAATGCAACTCTAGGGCCTCCGGCTGGGAATCAAACCTGTAACCCTGTGATTCTAGTGTAGTGCTTTGTTGCCAACTGAGCTACGAAGGCCATTGCCAAGAGTGTGGTCATGAATTCTGCATAATATTATACAGTATATCATTGGGAATGCCAGTGAAGTGAAGGGTATATTCAAGGAATATTTGGCATTAACACTAAGTAACATGAAATGATATTTATAGTGACTAAGGAAAACTTTTGAGTGTCAGTAAGAATGCATTTTTTGCAACCAGTCCTGGTTGGGTCTCAATAATACATCAAGAAAAAGTAGTTTTGTTAACACTATTACTGGTCATGAAACAGGAATTCCCAATGTATTGCTGTATAATACTGTAATTATTATTATTATATAATCTTATTATTTTTTACCTGTATAGTTAATATTTTCTTGGCTGACCTTGTAGAATCTAGAATTAGAAGAGATATTTTTTTAAAAAAGAGAAAATTAAAAACAAAATTCCAACAAAAACAAAACAACAAACAAACTGTACATGTATGATATAATATTAGATTCCCCATTATGTGAATATAGTTTAACTACCATCATGTTATTATTAAATTATGAAATAGTTCATACCAGTAGTTCAGTTCAGACTTTTATCATCCCCCCAGCCACCCTTGGGGAAACATGGACTAGCACCCCAAAAAGAAGGGAACTCTGTTGATTGTCTGGTCCTGCACAAGCCCAATGGGGGTAAGGGCAGTTAATATCCATCTAATGCTAGTAAATATTCACACACAATGGGTTTGGGGTATAGTTTACCGTTAAGCTCCACTGTATTAAAATATTGAACTCTACAACATTGAAGTGATTACTGTAGTTTTCCTGTTTGGTAATCAAATGCAAAACCATGGTTGCCATTAGTCTCCAGTTGATAAATATCTGACTAGTGACATTTTTGGTGAAAATAGTACTATAATTATATTTTATTTAGACACATACCCAAATATATAAGCTATAACAGGCATCAAACACTTGTATTATAAAATACTGTAATATATATACTTTTACAATATTTCTATGATCATCAATGGTTCTCTAAGGATGTAAATAGGGACCTCATATGCAGATCAATCAGACAGAAGTGTCAAAATGTTGGGTCATGGTGGTAGTTTTGTAAGTTACCTTCAGGCCACAGTGTAAAACCATGTCTGAAATCGCAAAATAGCCACTGGCTGGCTACCAAAAATAAAACTTGAAAACATTTTAACATGAAAACTGTAATAGCCAATGGCTACCAAACATTTTTAAGCCCCGAACTACGTGTACACAGGTACAATTCTCCCAGCTTGTTAACGACACTTGTTTCCAACAAGGTTTGTGAATTTTAAAATTTCATGCAGTTGTTTGTGAATGTTCTTCCCTGTTTAGGAAATTTCCTTTTTCTATATGCCTAGGGGTAGGAAATACGCAGTTCAGTAAAACGAAATATGCAAATCGAAGGGGGGGTTCTTAAGGAGAAGATTACAGCAAGAATTTAACCATGAATTCACTTTTTTAATTCTGGGTAGTATAATACTGTAACACGTCAAATATTTAATGTACAAATTTTAAAGCCTGGACGGCTGCACAAACTAGTCTCTACAGTCGCTGCCAGTGCGTTTGATTTCACTCCAGCTTTTTTGTGCTTGTTTTGTCAAATTTAGTGGCCTACCTCTTTTGCTGTCGATTAAAGAATCAAGAAAATCTTTAGGAGACATAAGCCGTTTTCCACCATATTCATATGAGGCGTATTCTTCAAATCTGACCTGCTTTAAGGTCAAATCCGTCTTAACTTCAACTATCTCCTTGTCTTTTGAAGCAGCAGACAATAAAAATGGCGTCTTGATTTTGGAAGGTTTGACATCTAACAGATAAATAGTCCCAACGCCAGTTGCAAAAACGCCAGCCAACGCAAGCCACCCGTATTGTGAGTCATAAGCTCTGGAGTAGTTTTTAGGCTTACGGTAAAATCGTTTACAGAGTGTGTCATGGAGTTGGTTACATCTGTAAAGTTTATTTGAAAATTGCAAAATAAAAAGCCCTCTTTTTTTCAAAACATTCGCCATTTTGGAAACACTCCCTTCCGTCCACGCGCCCAAAACGCGCGTGGCTTATATTGGTTTTTAAGACTTCGATGACGGGGGGGTATCTAACGAGACAGACTTTGAGTAGTTTGAGAGACTGCAGCTTGGCGAAAGGCAGTATGGCGACTGTAGATATTTGTAGAAAACTGGTTAATATCTTTTAAAACTATCTGATTTTTTTGTTGTGTAATGATCTTGACTCATGTACCTACTAGAATATTTTGTTTGATTCTCTGTTTTAAAGGGAGAAGATGGCCGAGAGCTTAAACTTGCTGGCAATGTTGGGTTTGTTAGTCTTCCTGATCAATTGGTAAACAAACGGGTCAACCGTGGATTTTATTTCAATATTTTGTGTGTTGGTGAGTGTTTGTCCATTAGTTATGTTTTGCTTGTCTACAGTCCTGAACCGACGTTTCGTTTAAGAATGTGGAGAATTTGGCATGTATTTATGCCTGGTATTTTGTAGTTTGTCATTCCTTTGAATAATGGAACAGTTGCGGGAGACGAAAAATGTTCCCAGTTTAGTTGAACTTGAGGAGTTGTTTTAAAGGATGGTTATTCGTGGCAAGAAAATTTATTACGGTCTATCGATAGTGAGTGTCACTGAGTCAATTTACACTTTTCAATTTCAGGAAGGGAGTGCCGGTCAATAATTAGTTGTTTGCGGTTTATTTTGTTAATTGGGGGTCCAAGTAATTATATAATTTATTTGTTGATGTCAATCAAACAGCAATTAAATTTAGTAATGTAATTGCCCCCAATTTGATTAATTAAAATTGGATTTCTTTGGTTTAATCTGAATCAAATTTCACTAGGTTCATGTGCATCCGTGTAGTGGAACTCACTTTCGAGGGACGTATATATAGATTCTTTTGTTTCTTCCTTGATGAGAGTACCATTGTGTACTTTGCTGATCATTTCCGCCACTTAATCCAGGCCCAAAATTACACATAACTTAGTACTGTACATATTTTAAGCAATATTAGTTTTTACTTTTCATTTCACACACTGTAGAGTCTTCTATATCTTTCTGGGCAGCTTAACCATTTGGTTGATATGTATTTTAAAAATCTGTTTTATAAACTTTGTGTACTTAGATGGACATTCAAAAGAAAACATTTGTATGATCAAGTAGTTCTAATTCCTTAGGAGTTTTATTTCAAAATGTTGTATATATACTGTATATATATTAATATATATATGTAGGAAGGAGAAGATCAAGAGACTATACTTTCGTCCCGGGACGTAAAGTATGTATCGAGCACTCTACCATGGTAAAATCAAGATATAAACTTCCTATATATACATATATATATATATATACATAGATAGATAGATATAGATAATATAGATATATAGATAGATATAGACATATAGATAGATAGATAAGTAAGTGACATAATGCTATTTGCTCTATCTTTTTGGTATTAAGCCATTATGTATTTCATAAACCAAAATGCTCATATATATATATATATATATCATAAAAGTATCTATTAGTTAAAGGATTGAAAAATTGAACATTTGTTTATATCCTATTAAGTACAATAATGGTTGTGGCATGGACTTACCTATAGGTTATTCAGTATGTGGGTAATTAACATATCACAAATAATAATGATAAATTCACATTAAACCATTAAATTCACATAAATTCATATTACCCTGAGGATGATTCTGAAACAAATAATAATATACTGTAGAATTTTACATAAAATCTTAAGAAGTAGGTCAAAAATGCCTAACATTAAAACTTGGTAATAAACATGAAGTATATAAATTACAAATTTTACTGTCGTATCACTATTTCATTTTCAAAATTCTTCAATATTTATTGGAGAAGCCAGTTAATGAGTACTAGTATAAAATTCCTAGTCACTTTTCCCTCACTCGCCTGTATCAAATACTATGTCAGCCTTGGGTTTTAAACCAAGATACATTTATACAGTATCACAGCTGATTTACCCAAACTGTATTTGCTGGGGTAGCAGGTGCTCTGGGTGGAGGAGTAGGTGAAGCATTGAAAGAGTGCATGCAGCCATTGAGCCAGTTTTTGAAATATGCCTCTTTATTAAAATAACTAAACCCTTTCATATCCTGTCAATCAAAACCAATCAAAATGAAACTAGTAATTTGATAGCACGAGTTAATTATGTATTCATGCTGAAACTTGTTGTCTGTTTAGGCTGGTTACAGCCATTCTCTGGTCATAAAGTTCCAATGCTTGGTAAAGGTTCCTAACAACTTCCTAAAAGCTGTCGAAAATTACTGACACATTTTCTGTCATGCTCATTACCCAATCATAATTTGCTTTCTTGATTGCAATTACATTCATGTTAGTATGCATTAATCACCCCCTCAGAACCAAGCTGATTTACATGTTTGTTTTTGTAGCCAATGGGAATTTGGTGAATGCTCCATATGCATAAATCAGAAAAGTGAAGTGATGTGTGCAGGTACTCTTTCAATGCTTTGCTTCCGCTCCACCCAGAACACCTGCTTACATTCACTGGCTAAAACTCTTTAAAGTTGTGACCCTTCAGCTTGCAAATTTCCAGGGGGTATTCTTTAACAAGTAAAATTTTATACTGTTTAACCAGAGTACTATAAAATGGAAAAGTGCTGAAATTGTTAGCCTACATGTATTTCCAGTAAAGAGGTTAAATACAGTGCAAGAAACAATACATTGCAAAAACTTTGACAGTACTTGTATTTTAGTCTTAGATGCAATCAGTGGTTTATTGTGTGCAAATACATGAATGAGAAACCATGAGTTGCTCAGTTTATTATTAGGCTTACAAAATGCATTGGTAAAAGGAATGATCAGATGATCATTCTTTTCTTGTTTTATTTTTGGAAATCAATAGTCTTACAGGAGCAACATAAGTTTAATGACTGTTAACTTTTCATACAGTATGATAAAATAATGGTACAGTATCACTGATAGTACATGTTAGTACAGTCATATACAAATAATGTAGAACTTCCAGAACAACCATGAAAATAAACAGAATAAGGCAAATGTGTTCTTTAGTACTTATAACAGCAGGTTCAAGGGAGTGTATATAAAATAATTATTTTTTAAAATAATAGTGCACTCCTTTTTTTTTCTTGGGTTAGTTTATTTAGATATACTGTAATTTGTGGACTATAAGCCACAACTTTTTGCCAAAATTCTTCACTGTGTGGCTTACAATCCCATGTGGCTTATATATGAATAAATGCAAAGTTTTACCGATATTCGAAAAAGTTTTCTTCCTTTTACTAATCATCACATGCAAAAAGTTTAATTTCATTTTATAAAACTGGAGATGGTATGAGCTTGTCATGCGGATCGGATAAAACAAATCTAAATGTGTGAAACAGACAGCCTCAGTGATGACGGTGAAGCTTATTGTAATCTGGTGCAGCTTATCTAGGATTTTTTCTCAAAAATTGGCCAAAAAATGCAAATTCGGCTTATATAACGGTGTGGCTTATAGTCTGCGAATTACGGTATACAGAAACTCCTTCAAAAAATTCAATAGGATCCCATAAAAATTCCTGTAGGCAACATGGTACTCATATAGTACCCGGTATGCAAAAATCTCATGAAATTGTATTTCCTTAGCATTGCTAATCGAATAGGAATTAGTACAGAATTCTGTAGGAATTCCTGTACATGTATTAAGATGCTAGATTTTTATTGGTTCTTAGGCCAAAATCTAAAATGAATTTGATGGTTACTAATAAATCTTTTCATTCCTGGAGTCAGCTGGCACAAACAGGAGTAATAATAAAAATTGGCAACCACTTATGTAATCTATGAAGCTACATGTAAAGTAACTGAGTTTTTTTTAATCAGGTCATTTTTTACTGTATACAGTAGAGCTTAATATGTTTTTCTCAGCAGTGACCAAAATTTTAGCCTTGTTTGCAGTTTTTTTTGACTGTACAGCATATTTTACGGTCAATATTAATCAGCATGATAATTTTTATGTACCGGTACTATCAGGCCTGATGGCAAACTTTTCAGCATTACCATAATGACAGTTGGTCTGACAGTAGCATAGCCCATGATCAATGTATGTGCGGTCTCTGATCTTATTATACAAAGTAAAATCCTGAATTGGTAATTTTGTGGATTTTACCTGTCTAAACGAGGGGTGAGCCTTTGGTAAACAATGGGTTAACAGGCATATATGATACAGTACTCTATGTACATTTACTACAGGATCTGGTCAGGGCCATAGCAAGTGGGGGTGTCACACCCACCAATATTTTATTTCTGATAAAATTCACTTGTAAATTTCTAATTTTGCAAGCAAGTTTTCACAAAAGGAAAATTTAAAAAAACTGGGAAAACTAGGTAAATATTTCTTTTACACTCCCATAGCTGGCTTTGCTTACAATGGCATTAGAACAGGTATACCTTGAGTTCTTAACCCATTGAAATCATCTCTCTTCTCAACCCATTGATTTAGAACATTGATAGAAAGTGGCCCTTTTAATTTTACACTATCCAGTTCCAGAATATTTTACTCATCAGAGCAACAGCCCTCAGTAAAAAATGGGTTATTTTCTTACTAGCCTTTTAATGGGCAAGACCCATCCCTTTGTTGAGTAAAATTGTCTGGTACTGCCAGAGTAGAGTTATTGTATACTATAGTGCACCCTTGTCCCTCATTGGGTTAGGTAATGTTTAATAAATGAGCAACAGTGTTTTATTTGGTTAAAATTACCAGGGCATAGCCAAGTGGTTTTTAATCCAATAAAACATGTTCTGCAAGTTTATTTAACTATAATTATACCAGTATATACAGTATTATATGACTTATTTATATGAGTTAAATTTATGTACCTTGTGATGTATGATTTTATTCAATACAATCTTGTATTCTGACAGTGTGGTACAGTGATTATCAATGATATTTTTGTGATACACAAACTGATACCCATTTATTATACTGTACAATAGCAGTTTGATAATTGTCATAACATATGAATTCATCAATTCAGAATCTTTGACTTTTATTGTCTTCTGGTTCTATATTACTAAAGGAGAAACAGGAATTGGGAAGTCGACATTGATGGACTGCCTGTTTAAAACTACTTTTGATAGTAAGTATAAAAACTATAATGTATATTCTAGATAGTATGGCAATTTGGTTTTAAACATTTGATACAATATTGTTTAAGTTCTCAAACTGAGAAAAAAGTATATTCTGCCTGACCTGTATATTAACTACGGGGATTTGTTTGGCTATGAGGAGTTGTTACTCCAAAATATGTTTCTAACAAACAGTAAATTTAAAAGTGTGACATCCAGCAGATCCTTTGGAAATATTTATGATTACTTTGAAGTATGATAAAATTTTTGTTATTTGGTGAGTCATTACAGTATACTGGGACATAAGATGAATTACAATAAATTATGTGCAATGTACAGGTAAAATTACTAAGTGATGTTTAATTATTTATGCTCTCTACTCATGTACTGAATGATTAAACTAAATGTATATGGATGTGTACATGTCCTGATATATGCTGTATACTACTGTCATTGATGTAAATATGTGCCGTACAATTTTCTTTCTCAGGTGTTCCACACACCCATCACTCCCCAGATGTGAGCATTGAAGATCGTACATATGGTAATAATATTGATGTTAATTTACTAAGATTACTATAAAGTGTTATTCATTGTACATTTGGGAGCTTGGTAAATATCAGACAACTAGTGAACATTTGTCAAGCTCATTATCTCAGGAATTTATTTCTGAGCCCTGCAGTAGATGGGAATCAAACCTACAACCTTCTGATGACCAGTGAGATTGTGGTAACTCGATGGTTAGAGTTTCTCACCGGTCATCAAAAGGTTGTGGGTTTGATTCCCATCAAAGGCTCAGAAATTGTTTTTCTGAGATAACGAGAATGACGAATGTCCACTAGTCGTCTGATATTCACCAAGCTCCCACATTGAACCGAATTTGTGTTCAGCATTAATTAGTATTTCAACCATTATTATATTGTGACTTCTGCTTAGGCAGTACATATGATAAACTTGCACCCTTGGTCACCATTTCAGTTATGGTAGCTCAGTCGTTAGAGCATCTTACTGGTCATCAGAAGGTTGCAAGTCTGATTCCCATCTGGGGCTCAGAAATCATTTTTCTGAAAAAATGGTGACCCATTTCAGTTGTGGTAGCTCAGTCATTAGAGCATCTTACTGGTCATCAGAAGGTTGCGAGTCTGATTCCCATCTGGGGCTCAGAAATCATTTTTCTGAAATAATGAGCTTGACAAATGTTCTCTAGGTGTCCAAAATCAGTCATTGATTCAAAAAAAAAAACTTACCAATCCTCATCACACCAGTTCATCTTGCACTATTTACATTGTATTGTTGTGTAAATGCAACCTTTTACAGTAACTTCTTGGGGATAGATCCAGAGTTGTAAAATGGGGCATTTACCACACAACATCCCAAAATTTCATTTGTGAATGCCTCTTCCCTTACCATTGTTTTGTAAGCTCTCAATAGTGAATACTGTAGTGTATACTGAAGAGATGTTTCCATGTTGCTTTACTACAGTACATTTATATAGTTGGTAAACTGCACTGTATAAAATAAAACATATTCCAAAGAATGTCATCTTGAAAACTCAAGACATGAGTCAATGCAAGACAAAAATATTGTTGAAACTGTGATATTTTGACTTTATTTCAAAGTTATCATCAGACAGAATGATATTACAATAACATGCCAGACTCTATATATAGGAGGCATGATGACATCATCAAGATGGAATCAGGAAACACTATTGGTAATCCCTATATACATGGAGATATACCGGTACTCCGGAGGATATATACTCCTGTATATAGACTCTTGCATGTTATTGTAGGGGATATCTAGATAGGGGATATCTAGATATTGTAGGGGATATCTACATTTAGATATTGTAGGGGGTATATCTGGGATATACTCCTGTATATAGACTCAGGCATGTTATTGTAATATCATTCTGTCTGGGGATAACTTTGAAATAAAGTCGAAATATCACAGTTTCAACAATATTTTTGTCTTGAATTGACTCATATCTTGAGTTTTCAAGATGGTATTATTCTTTGGAATATGTTTTATTTTATACTTTTTAAAGTTGTTGGCTGGTCATGGTATTTGTACTGTATAGTTCAGGATATTTTGTCAGTGGTTTTCAGTATAATGTATCCCACAAAATAATTTTTAAGGGTAGTTTACTGCTAAAATTTATTAAACAAAGATCTGACATTTCTAAAAGGGGCCCTTCATCTGACACTTTAAGTGAAAGATAAGGTATGAAGGTTGTATGTGTCAAATATGTGGCATAAATTTCACTATTCCTAAAAAATAGAGTATCCGACGAACGGCAAGAAATGAAGCAAAAGAAAATAAATGTCCTAGAAAATGAAAAAATAAATTGAAGTTAAGCATAAAAGTAAAAATACTTACAAACTAACGTTTTTCACACGCCCGTGCTAGATTACCATTTAATAGAGCTTTCTTTTTCTCTGCAATTTTCCTGACTAAGATCTTGCGAAAACGTGCACTTTCTTCAGCTATTGCTATATCAGGAACGTGGGTGGAGGCTTTAGCCTCTCCCCTCACTTTTTCTAGGGTGTAACTTTAATGCATTTAAATATTTCTCAGGAGTAATTTTTCAATTGTTTTTTCAGAACCTTTATTTTCTCCACATTTATCCAAACGAGCTCGCGGAATCTATTTCCAGCACAAGAGATACTCTCGCGACAGCTAAAATTTTATCAGTGAGGATAAACTGTGACTCGATCCTACGTTAGAATCATCGGCAGAGCGACATAAAAAGTTATTGATAAACCTACACTGTTCGTTCGAAAGTCAACTCGAAAAGTTGAGTAACTTGACTTCAGCAGTGTAGGATACATGTAAAAATATCGTTTCATATTACCCTGAGGATGATTTTGAAGTGAATTAAAGTCGAATAACTTGAGCGGGATTCGAATTCGCATCTTCGAGTTTCCGGGCCGCTGCTCGACCAGTTTAGCTATTGAACCAACTGGGATCATTCATCTTAAGCGAGCTACATTATTACGTGCGTTATTACATTATTAAACTCACCGGCGAGGATGAGCAGTGTTTCGATTCAATGTTGTGATGTTGGAATCATCCTCAAGTACTTTCGTCGTCATTCTCATTGTAGTACCGTGAAAGCATTTTGCCATATAAGAGTTTTCTCCAGCTTCCAGTCATGATAACAAATGGTACTGGAAGCAGCGTAAGAAAAATGAAGCTATACAAAGTGGTCGGATTTGGAGTCAGAAATCACCGTGGTACAAAAAAGGAATACACGTGTTAGTAATGGTGTCGAGAACAAGAAAACGTGTCTGATAAAGTCTCCCCAATGAGTTTTCTCAGAGAGCAATGTAAACAAGACAAGTGTTAATGTTCAGACATGGTTTTACGCTTGAAAAGTTTTGAACGTAGCTCACAAAACTACCGTTCATGACCCAACGTTTCGACAACTCCTGTCTCGCTCCACTGAACCATGATGATGGTGGTTTGTTACCGGATGCCTATCTGCACCTCGTTAATAGATAACGTCATCAGTGGTTCTCTAAGGATATAAATGCATGTAGGGACCTTGTGTTCAGATCAGTCACCCCTGATGAAAACACTAGACAGGAGTGTCGAAACGTTGGCTCATGAACGATAGTTTTGTAAGCTACGTTCAAAACTTTTCAAGCCAGAGTAGCGTAAAACCATGTCTGACTATTCGACTGGCTGCGTTGGGAATTTGCTTACATAAGTGTTAATGTTCATATACGACGATTTAATAAGAACGAAAATCAATGGTGTACCAATAAAGCTGGAACCTAAAACTTCATTCATTCTATGATATAGCTGAGGAAACTGTCCTCCAAAATTGTTATATCATAACCTGATGTTGAGACATCGCTCTTTATCACTGATACCCCATGGATTTCTTTTTGTCGTAATAAAAAGTGATCTCAATATTTTAACATTAACAAAAACATTTTTTTTGTTCTCTCTAATACACCCGTACATTCCTTACTCCCACCGGTTGTTATTCTTGACACCAAATCCGTTTATAATAACTTTTTATGGCATTCCTCTTACGTCATTCATTGTTTTTAGTGATTAATGATGAAAAATCTGCGTTGTTGAAACTGGCCGATACCTCTTGTATTGGCTTATTGAACATCAGTGCCGGCGCAGCTAACAATGTTTGTTTAGGGAGGCAAGCATTCACGCTTTCCGACGGATACAGTGTAGGTGTGGTCGTATATTGGCCTTGCCTTGCGTATCCTTTCATATGAAAGATCCTTAAAGCTATCAACTGTGATATATCATTATGTTTTAATAATATATCTCGTTGTTGGAAAGATAAATTAAAGAAAATAGCTGCAATGTCAAGCGATAGACGTTGAGAGAATGTGTTAAAAACGTGATAGGATTTGCATTGAGTACCAAAGGTATGGGTGCCTCGTGGATCCCGAGTATCGTCATTCATCAGGGAGGTACTCACCGATAATACATCGCGGCAAGATGTTCTTATTGTTCAGCGGAAACTATTTCTTTGCGCTCGTATGATATATGTACGATCTGATGATTAAATTTCAATTTAATTACTGTATTAATGTTTATGAAAAAAGCTAAGCAGAACGTGATGTACGCGTGCATCTAAAATCTGCTGAAAACCCCGGTCGTGGTTTTTTGTTGGCAACATCTCCAAATTTTACCATACTTCAGATATCGTACTTGATTGCCCCTTGATGGGTTACAGAACCGAGAATTACCTTTATTCGGCACTCAATTACTTTTTACGGTATTGTGTTACCTAAAAATTGCACTGCTCTCTGTCAGTGCAAATAGTTAGAATTGCGAAACTTTCTCTTGTGTATTATGGTAATACAAAGTTTAAAGTATTATGTACAGTGCCACGATGTTAATTGATATGTATCTTTACTGTATACTTAGAATTACAGGAAAGCAACGTTAATTTGAAGCTAACTATTGTCGATACAGTGGGTTATGGAGACCAAGTGAACAAAACAGACAGGTTTGTGAGAATTAGAAATACGTTCAGGAATTCGACATATACTGGTGCAATATGCAAGGTGGAATGTAATTGCTGTTCCAAGATTTGATTGCTTTCTTTTCGTTGAAATTTACTTTTTCAACAGTTTTTGACTGGGCCGAGCTCAAACACATTAAATTATTTTGGGAATGATAAACATAGGAATACAATATCATGTAAATTTACATATTTTGAAAATTTAGTATTTTACAAAACTATATATATATATATATAACTACAGACGGAACCGTTTCGGCCTTATGGGCCTCATCAGTGTAGTGCTGATGATCAGG
>JBAHVQ010000219.1:255500-280485 GCA_036872915.1 Nanipora kamurai
TCAGCACTACACTGATGAGGCCCAAAAGGCCAAAACGGTTCCGTCTGTAGTTATATATATATATATATATATATATATCCTTTGATTTCTTAAGGTCTTGAGACTATTCTCGAGACTTACAAGACCAGTGTAGGGCCATAGGAGCACACAGATTATATTATTATCGTGACGAAGGGCCTTTACTCGAAACGTCAGTTTCTCTATCCTTAAGTTCTGGCAGTTTCCCAACCCTTTTGATTATCTACAAGCAGCTCAAAACAGCCAACGCAGCATTCTGCTTTTATACAAAGATACCAGTTTGTCGGTGTGACATTTTCAGTCACACTGGCATATCGAAATGTACGATAGTTATTTGCCAGAAACCACTCCACCCACATGCCGACTTCAGCCGGATAAAGGTCTACCGAACACACCGGATAGTTGCAGGTTTTAAATCTGGCGAAAGGAAACAAGAAGAAATTTAATAAACGTAGCTTACAAACTATATCGTGTATTTGTCATATAATTGAAACCTAAGCTATATGAGTTAATACAGAGGTTTTAACAGGTTTACCACTAACTTGAAAAGTTAGTTTAGTTCAGAAACTAGCTGTAACTTTGTAAGTTATTTTTAAAATATATTACAAGGTAGTAGTCTAAAATTATGGTGGATTCTTCCAATTGCATTAAAAATTTGTTCATCAACTTGAGGACTTATAGGTGTTTGTTAAATTTATACAGTCATAGTAAAGTTGTGGAATATATCGACAAACAGTTCGAAGCCTATTTACAAGAAGAGTTGAAAATAAAACGTTCATTGAGTGACTACCACGACACAAGGGTCCACGCTTGCCTCTACTTTATTTCGCCAACAGGACATTCGTAAGTATTGTCACCAAGAAATAGTATATACATGTATGGTCAAAGTACAGGTGTTCACGTACTACTTGTATAAGTCCAAAACGTACTATTTAGTCTAATAGACTAGTAATCTAATAGACTAGTAGTCTAATAGACTGGTAGTCTAATAGACTAATATACTATTTAGTCTAGCTTTGATCGGTGTTTCATTTGTCCCAAGATAATCAGTTAAAGTTAATTACCTCAGGTCGGTTGTGGGAAGTCTGGACAGATCATCCGCTGGGTAACAGGTAAATAAACAGCACTATTCATGCCTTCAACAACCGGCCATGACCTGTATCGACACCTGTATCCGAAAGATTAACACGAGAGACGTCAAGATATTACTACGAATTGGACTATGGCTTCGTCTGTGAACAATGCAATTTAACAGTAAATACACAGAATTCACGCAAAAATTGTTCCCAAGAGAAACACTTTACGATAGATAATTTTTATATTCTCGACATTATGATTTGCACAATTCTGCTTGACTTGGTTGACGTCATCACGTACCGTATTTACATATTACAAAAACTTCAATAACTCAGGAATAATAATATCACCAAATGGTCAACGGCATATTTCATAGTTTTACGTTCACATGTACTGTATATCCCAAATTAGATAACGTTAAATTATCGGCCGTATGAGTCTGTTGCTGGAATCTTCGAAGTCCCTGCTATCCCTATGGATGACTCTCCATTCGTGATATGATATTTAAGTTTTGTACTTTAAACGTAGATAGTGCAGTCCACTTTCTGGTGCTTATTATCCAGATGAGTTTTTGAGACTTTGAACAACCGGTCCTTGGTCTTTGCCCCTTGACCTTAGTATTTTGTAGTTAAGATACAATAATATTTGAGATTGATGCGGAGAAAGTTGTGTCATATAAGCAGTATTTGTATATTATGGGGTGTATATGGAGCGATTCGGATACGTGCTAGTCTAGAAATCAAATGCATTCAACCCACCTATCTGTTTGTTACAAGGTAGCTCACTCAATTTTCTGTTATTTACACCATTCTTCAGAATTCTCTTTTAATTAACTTTGTTGGTATTCCGACTGTTTTTTGGTAGACTTGACCGTCAAATGAAATTTGTTTTGCATTTTTTCCCATGCTAGTTTGAAATCATTAGATTTGGTTTGTATGAAAAAGCTGGATAAGAAGGTAGTGTGTACCATGATATGTGCTACGATTGAAGATTATGTCTGCTGGCTGTAATTTGTGTGCTTATATATGCTGTGTAATCTGTTGGAAAATAAGTTTCACGTCGCTGATTAAAATGTACTTTCTCCATAAATTACGTAACCCAAAACTTTAGAACAAAATTTTTTCGCGTTCTTTTTTTGCGCCTTAACGCCGATTTACACCATACGATTGTCGTATACGATTGTTCGTTCTAACGGACACGATACATGTATGTTATAAAGTCTTCGTCTTACTTACCTATCGTCATTATCACATAAAGTTTGAAGGAACAGATAAACAACTGGATTGTACTGTTTCCTGTGATAACAGGATGTGATGAATGAATGAACCTTCAAAAACTCATTAATATTCATAAGGCACATTCTCCGATTGAGCACACGTATTTTATCACGTGCAAGGGCTTTTATACCTGACAAAGCCTGCATGAATACTAACATGAAATTTTATATAAAGAATAGTAATGAACGTGCAACTTTATACAAAATGCCATCCTAATTACAAATTCAACGAGAAGGAAAAAATATATTCAAGGCAAATCAAACAAGGTATACCGACCTATATTACTGAATTTATCAGAAAAACCCACCTATCAAGAAGCGAATGTCTAGCAGAAGTTCTATTTCAAAAATCTAGCAATATGACACTGATCACTTACGAACTAGTCACGACAAACACACAACAATATGCAGCCCTTATAACGTTGCTTATAAATTTGAAAGCGTACAAAATTGCAAGAACGTTTAACACTTCTTACGTTGAACACAAATTTGACAACTGTCGTTGACGAACATACCGGTCCACTCACTGTAGGGTTAATTCAAACAAAATTCCATCTCGGTTTGCCGAGTTACCCGGGCAAAGTGTTTATATGGCAAAATATCCATCTCACTTGGGCAAGATCCCTGCTCTTTGCTCGGCAAGGCGAGTTACCCGTCAACCAGAAAAGCCATTAATTTCCTATTGCAGCCGGGATCTCGCCTTCGCTAAATAACTCGGCTTGACGGGTAACTCGCCTCCATATAAACAGGCCCTTAGGGCCTCGGGATCTCGCCCAAACGAGATGGATTTTTTGCCATATAAAACAGTGAAAACAGTGACATACAAATTTTCGTCAAAGACGGCTGACAAGTCTCTAAATTGAATGTATCAGCACTATTGATGAAATTCCCAAGTACCTGGTTCGTTTTTGAAGCTATTCAAAACACTCTCACTCGTGTTTTAAATATTACATAAAAAACTAAAAGAAAAGAGAGAATCCCCGAGCATTTCATAATGTCATAATCATTGTGATGTCAGTTTCAAAGTATTTTGACATCGTCAAGTTCATTGAGTTTGACTCTCTGTCTAGTTGTCAACGAGCATGATTAATTAAGCGGCATGTACGCAACTTCGTTTTCATCAACTCGTTATTCCAAAGTAGCGCTGGTGACATGGTTATAGCTAGGCTTGGATCGCATTGTGGAACTGTTTTAAGGTAGCAAAGTCAAACCTAAAAACAGTCTCATGCTGGCTTGTCAGCTTCGTTGTAATCTTTTCTACTAAGGAGTCGCCAATTTCTGGATCTTCAGATAAAATAGCCTAATGACTAACACGGGAACGCAAATATTGCGATGACTGGTCTACAGAAACCTAGTTACGCGACTGTACTTTTTTCCCGGTTAAATCGATATTTTAAATGTATATTATCTATATTTATAACTACCGTTTGATCGCTCTTGATTTTCCCCCTTTATGATTTTTCCAGGTGAACATTATTCCAATCATTGCCAAAGCAGACACGATTTCGAAGTCTGAGCTAAAGGCGTTTAAGGAAAACGTATGTTTTTGTTGTTTTATTTCTTTTTGTTACCTGAGAAGTTTGTTGTTATTCTTAATTAAATGTTGTGAAATAGTTATGGTTAACAACTTTCGTAGTTGATTTCTTCATGAAATCAAATGCTAAAAACGATCTTAATAGTTACCCTAATTAATCTAATTTGCGTCTGCACCAACGGAGGTTCCTAAAACACTCTGAAATGAAGTACTAGATTTCCATTATAAGTAGATATATGTAAGCCGGAAGTGCATCTGTTTGTTTCTTCCTGGATTTGTCTGTGATCCTGTCTTTGGCCTGACATGCAACTCTTGTTTTGAAACTGTACCTTGTAAAGGGCAGCGGTTTTCTTGCGGATTTTTCACATACAATGAAATACATTGATATAAAACAGCGTGGAAAGTTTGGTAGACTGCCGAATATATGTTGCACAATTCTGACGTTTCGAGCAAAAGCCCTTCTTCAGAGAATGAAACGTGTTCTTTCATTCTCTGAAGAACGGCCTTTGCTCGAAACATCAGAATTGTGCTACATATATTCGGCAGTCCACCAGCCGTTTAACTTTCCACGCTGTTTTATATTCTGCCGACGCAGCATCCTACATTTTTACATCGGTCTCTTAATGTCGTAAAGGCGTTTCATCATTGAAACACACGAATTTTAACGTACGTAAGAACTACAACCGGTCTTCAACACTCCAACTCTCACCATGTTAAACTTTTAATCCGTAAAAGTGATTATGAAACCAAAAATTATTAATCGCATTTATGTTTTAGAAACAAAGTATTTCATGCTTATTGACCCTCATTTTGTTCTCAGATCATGGAAGAGTTAATTGCAAATGATGTAGAAATTTACAAGTTCCCAGTTGAAGATGAAAAAGAAGCAGAACTTAATAGTTCGATGAATGTAAGAGATTGTTTCATGAAGAGGGTAAATAGGCCGATTACAGGACCGGCTGTTGGGATATAGTATTTACATTATAAAAATAAGAGTGAAGCCATTGGTGTCATAATATGTGTAATATGTGTATTAAGATGAAATATATAGGTGTATATAGGTGTAATATGTATATTGAATTGGGAAGAACTAGGACAAGCCCGCGGATGTAGAGGATTACCAAAAATATAAGGTTGAGATTAATTTTTGTGACATGTTGGTGGAAGTTGATCGTCCAGATTAGTGTAGTCTTGAGAAAGACTGTTGGTGGAAGTGACTGACGTTTCGACAGCCTTAGGGGCGGTCGTCTTGAGAGTCAAAAGGAGAGTAAATGTCAGGTTCGCCCAGGTTCAAACCAGTTACTTTATTAATTGTTGTTATAGACGGCAAAATAATAATTTAATGCTTTAACGATTTTGAATTGAAAATGGTGTAAATGTCTTGCTGCATAGACTGTTGTTGAGTTATTGCATACATCAGAATTACAATGGCAAAGCCCAACATCGCATGTTTAAATGGACCTTAACGATATACCGGTATACTACGATATTTTTGGAGCACCGATTGCCAATATAAAAATTTCCATACCGTCTAACTTAATATGGGATGTTGAGTAACAGACAATGTAATGATAGTCAGCACTGCCTTGCAAGAGGGACTGGACGCTTCATTATGCTCATCATAATTAAATCATAGAAAAGCAACTCTCCAGAGTAAAGCCACTCGACCCAAGAATGGATTAGAGCAAAAATCGCAAATTGCACAACCGTTATTGAACTTTTTTTAACTAGAATCCTGTCGTAGTATATCTGTCTAGTAACTATATAGTAAAAATTGGTATTTTAGGAATAAAAGAACTACTGACATACATTATTATGATTCAGAAATTTCTTTTTCACTATTTCCAGACATGTTATTTAAAAAATCAGACATGGAAAAAGTAAAGTATTATAAGTTGTAGACGCTATTTTTGTATAAGTTTCCGATATGACTTGTAAAATGTATGGAATTAAAAATTATAAATTAAAAAATTATGGACACCGACTTTTTTCAAGAATTCCAGCGCTAGACCAGCAACATTAGGTTGAAACATCAAGTTCCACGATCCGTCTCCCCTGCAACTTTGGCAGTTCTGTTGTTCCATATTCACTAAGCTTCTTTTTCCTATTCATTGACACCGTCTTTGGTAGCCAGTCGTCGCTAAGTTTACAAAAGCGGTCATTCATAAATCTAGTAAGTTTGATTTATAATGGCCGCCATTTTGACAGTGTTGTAGAAGAATTTGTTATAATTAGACATGCAGAGGAAATATTTGCAATGCAGTACAGAGGAATCACCTTAAAGAAAGGTAAAAGATCAGTCCACTTGTCCCAGTAACTTTTTTTAAAAGTTTGCTTTCCAAACCAATCAATCTTCCGTGAAGAAGGCAGGTTGTAAGCTATAGAAATTTTATGCTTGTTAAAGATTGGTACAAATTTTCTTAATTTCAATAATCCACTCTTAATATACCGAAAAATGAAGATTATCAGGCAAAACCTCTGACATCCATCAAACCATCTTTATATACAATCAGTTGTTGTGCTATTTATTATGCAACCGTAGTATTTCTTATATCAGTAGTTTTGCTTTAGGAACAAATACCGTTTGCAGTAGTTGGGAGTAGAGATGAAGTAACCGTTGGCAAGGACCGAGTACGTGCTCGACAATATCCCTGGGGGACTGTTTTAGGTAGGTGAAGTCAGTAAGTAATGGTTAATCTTCTGGCTGGGTTTATACAGTGTGCTATTTCCACTCCGAACGAAAGTTTAGTTAAACAGTCCCATCTTAGCGCCTTGTACAAATCCATTTGGTTCGCATCGTTGAATTGGGACCACACTTAGCCGTGTGGCTCGCTGGTCTAAGCAAGCGAAACGCTCTTGCAGAGTAAAACCCGTTCCAAATTGGTTACGTTTTAGCTTTTTCCGCTGAAGAATATTCACCCGCATAGCTATTGCTTGTGGAGTTAAATATGTGTATCTCAGTCATTTGATGAATAGTGCAATGTTAGTTATTATCATCATAGAAATGATTTGATATAATTACGGATAAATGGTCTTGAGAAAATAAATAAAGGACATTATTCAGTGACATCACATAATATTATTCGTAGAAATTTAATTATAATCTAGTAATATCATTGTCAGATAATCAAAATTTCTTCAACGTATTGGGACCAATGCAACTACATGTAATCCCACCTTTGTATTGTTTATGATCTCAGAAACTGGTAAAGTAAATACATCATCAGAAATCGTTTTTCTGAGATCTTGAGCTTGATGAACGTTTGCTAGTTGTCTGATATACTCCTCGCTTCCACATGAATAACATTTTGTGTTCAACTTTCAATGTTTGTATTCCTTGTTACCCCCTTTACATTGCTATATTACTTTACGCATGTTGCTACTGGGTATTTTCTGAATTTACAAGGATTTTGTCGTTAGATTTAATAGTTTTTTTGTTTTTTTGCACTCATCACGTTAGAAAAAGACCACTCAAAGTTTCCACCCAGATTTTTAGGACGCGGGGTCATCCGTGGACAATTTTTGCTCTTTCATTCTTAGACCCCTAGATGTTTTGCCTTTGGATGATACCACTGGTTAATAGTGTGACTCACGTGTCTAGCAAATTTATGATTAAATCAGCGTTAAGAATGTTAAGAGTCATCTACCCCTGATTTAGTGACTGATAGCAGTAACACACAGAACACCAATGAGCCTTTCTTTGCGGAGATATCCTCCCATTCAAAATATTGGGGGACGACCGTCCCTAAAACCCTATCAACGTATGTCCGTTTTGCGGCTTCTTTTAAGATTAAAATGGCTTCATTACTGCAGTAAAAGTAAAGAAACAAAACAAGACAAGGAGGTCTCAATACCCAGAAACCTTTGTTAGTTTATGCAATATGCCGTGAAATATTGGTTTGTTTTTTGTTGGGGTTTTTTTTTTATGTTTTGACGGAATTTTCCCTTAAAAGAGCAAATCAAAAATGCTATAAACAGACAAACTAACGAATGATCTTAGTTTGTTTTGATACACTGATCACCTAGTAAGCTTATCACTTACATAGCTTTTTATCTGTTTTTCAGTTGAGAATGAAACACATTGTGATTTTGTAAAGTTACGCGAAATGCTACTCAGGTAACTTGAATAAATTCTTTGCGTCTCAAGTAGTACCGCAAATACACCAGTGAAAATTCAAAGCTAACTTGTGCTTTCATGTAAGAATTCAAAAACTCAGTAATAACTCAGGAGGAAAAATACAAAGGAAAATCGTAACCGTATCGCATCTTTGTATGTGACAAAGACACGCTCGTTTTTCTCGTGGAAATTTTTTTACATTTTAGAAGTTTCAAGTTTATTAGTAGATATTAAGGAATAGGATGTGTATTTTTGTAATTAGTTGTTCAAAAACACACAGTCTTGTAAAAAGCACAATTGTGAACGATGGGGAAGGAAATTTTCGCAAACGGGACCAAAACCCAAGCGGAACCAGCTGCAAAAAATTGCAGCTTTGGGGCCGCCGGCAGGGACTCGAACCCGCGGCTCTGCGAATCTAGTACAGTGCTCTGCCAACTGAGCTACGAAGGTCGTTATATATATATATATGACGAATTCTGTATATATATGGATGGTAATACCGGTGAAGTTAAGGATATACTTGGCATTTACACTCGGTAACACGCTCTCGACAACGGTCTTCGTAGCTCAGTTGGACGAGCACTGCACTAGATTCGCAGAGTCGCGGGTTTGATTCCAAGCCAGAGGCCCTATGGTTGCAATTTTTCGCAACTGATCTCGGTTGCGTCTTACAACATATCATTCTGACACTCGAGAATTCCCTTCACCTTGTATAATTACCATTTCATGTTACCGACTGTAAATGCTATTCCTTTCTTGTGAAAAGCAACCTTCTTATTTTGAACCTTTTAAACATTGTCTGTTAAATCTGGGTAGGTATGGGTTGACAAGTTAGTGAGACAAAATATTATTAAATAAAATAAACTCAGTGGTCTAGAGTGCTGGCATGTTTAGTTAGAGACCTTTGGGTCTATTCGCGGTTGGGACAGTCAGACAACTTTTTACAGCAGTTATTCGGCCTCATTCGAACTTAAACCTCTTATTCTAATATCAGCAGTGCTGAAAGACAACCTACACTATGGGAAATATAATCTCCCGGAAAATTATTGAAGAAAATATCTACATGTTAAGTAAACACTAGAAAACTACGTTTTATTCCGAGGAAAGGCCTTCACTCAAAATGTCAGAAATGTCAGAAAGGTACTGGGGATGATTACAATTTATGTAGCCATCTAAAGGTGATGAAGCTGCAGGACGAAAGGTACTGGGGATGACTACAATTTATATAGCCATCTAAAGGTGATGGAGCTGGAGGATGAACCTGTAGCATTGAAGCCACTCTTTACAACTTTTACATTAAAAGTCAATGTAAATATAATAATATTTTTCAACTGTTTATAGCCTTGATATTGAAAGTCAATAGATATTCTGTAATAGTTAACAGTCTCAATTGTTTCTCAGAGGTTCTTTTTTTCAATAGGACAAACATGGCCGATCTGATTGAGAAAACTCACGAAAAACATTTTGAACTGTATCGTAAAAACAAATTAGCAGAAATGGGGTTCTCTGATACGGATGCTGAAAGTCAGCCACGAAGGTACACTAGACTGTCCATGAAGTTGAAGCGAAACACCACATCATGCATTAAATCCCCAAGTAAAACAACATGGAATTTTTCATGGCAAATGAGCCTTCATGGCTTCGACATTAGGAGCCGAAAACTTTAATGGCTAAGGGGAAGCTTTTAACAGTATTACGCGCTTTAGTCAAGAAGCTGTAGGTACATGGACATATTACATGTTTACAATAACTCAGGATACATGCAAGGTTGTAATGAACGATTGTAACGAGTCTATGTTGTCTTGTTTTTATTGTTAGTTAAAGCCTTGGTCAAAAGGCGCATGGTAGTCGGTGATAGTTTATGAACTCACTATCAACTTATCATCAGCGCGTAGTCAAACGGAAGAAACTGTCATCTACTATCATGAAAAATTTGAACATGCTCAAAGTGGATGATAGTCCATGAAAGTCCATGATACTCGATGACAGTGAATTATAGTTGGTGGTGTAACGGGAACTATTTATCAGCTGTTACCTACTATCATGCGCTGGTTGACTAATGCTTAACAATTGAATGAAGAGTTTATATTCAAGGAAAAGTTTAATATGATGGGTAAGAAAAAGATTGACTGACAAATTCGTTTCTCTTCTTGTCGTTCACGTGTTTTTGTATTTAAGCTACTATTTGATGTTTATGGCGTCTTTCGTTGTTTATTAGTTTACAGGACACGTACGAACAACGCCGTAAGGATTATATGGGTGAATTACAAAAACGTGAAGACGAAATGCGAAGTAGTTTTATCAGAAAAGTGAAGAGCAAAGAGACTGAACTTAAACAAGAGGAACAGGAGGTATACTTTTCTCTAGTAGCAGAAGAAGGGGTCAATGAAAAAATTGCCAATGGACAAAAAATGTTGGGATTATAGAATCATCATTATTTTTGTCAATTTTCTGATCTGAATAGAATTTTTCACAGTGCACTGCAATCAAAATACGCTCCAAGGTAAATCTTCGATCAGATATTGAACTTGAAGCAATGGAGAAGAGAGGCCACACTTCATGTGAACAGTCGAGTTGTTTCACTGAAGAGACTCGACGCACAAGTTGTTGAATCTTAGGCCTGATTAATTAATAACTATTTTCCTAATATAAATCCTTGTTCTGAACAAAAGAAAAGCTTTCATGTTGAACATCGTATGCATTATACAAATCGCGAGGTTTCGACGTGCTAACTCAGGATTATGATGTGCAGATAATGATAGTGTCCTAAATGAATAGTTCAAAAACTCACAATTTCAATAATATAAAGAGATAAATTTAAAACTAAGTTGGAAGCCACATTACATGTCAAAAAGCACACACAGATATACTGTGTTCAGAGTAAATCGAATACTGGCGTCACTGGAGGTCAGCGTCAACGGATGTGTCTATTTTCCCACAGAACTAGAAGGACTGCTAGAAACAGAGCACGAGTTAATCTAGTTTTATAGGAATTTTCACAAAAGCATTGCTCTGGAGTGATAAGATGTCACGGAGAACTTCTCGCATTTTAAAATCTCACGCTAATCCATCCTCACAGCAGGAATAAAGCTACATTCCAAGTCTCCCAACATTAAAGTTTACACTGTCCTTAAAAGTGTTCGGACAGAGTTTCAGAGCAATGGCTTGTTTAATTGTAGGTTCGGAAACTGTGGAATAGCTGTCCGTTAGTTATTTTTGCTGGAGGCATTAAGACCATCTTCTGTTTAACGCTTACTAAAACAACTTTAATTTGATTATAAAAAGATATCCCAGATCACGTGGTCTGTGCGTAGGAAGAGCCGACGCTGCCTGAACCCTCTGTGCCTCACTCTTAATGACAAGTTAGTCATTAAAATAATAAATATATGTGGACTTAATATGTCATGGTTGGGTACTTGTTTACGGCTTGTTGCTCCGCCATGGAATACGTCTTAAATCCTACTGACTGCAAAGTTAGTTTACACTAAGCTGTTTGAGATACTTTGTATCTTGGTTATTGTATTTGTATAGGTGTTGACTTAACTACAAATTTTTGGATGTTGCACTCTGTGACTGAGCCATTTAGTACAGTTCTTTCTTTAGCCACAGATGATCAGTTTGTTCTATTTCAACACCAACAGTCAATTAGTCTCATATATAATCACCCTTTTTCCATTTAAAAATCCTTAGACGCTATCTTCAGTTTCCCGTGTTTTTGAGGAATGTTTATTTGGCAAAATTAGCGTATACCAGTTTTTATTTCTTGTTTCAGCTGTACGCAAAGTTTGAGCACCTAAAGAAAGTCCAAGCGGAAGAGAAGAGGAAACTGCAGCATCAACAAAGTCTGTTGGTATGTTTCTGGACATGATGTTAGTATCTGCATGGGCCTCCTTAGCATAAGAGTGTAATGGCATAAACTGGTTTGCAATAGAGATGTGCAAATGCTTCACCCGAATCCTTATCGGAACTGGGGTTGGATCCTATCAAACCGATTACATTCGAATTAAAGTTTCATAGATCCGAATCAGTTTAAGCCTTTTTTTGTTCTTGATCGGATTATGTTCTTTTTTCTCGCGTCGGTTTTATCCCAATATTTTAGTTATAAAAACTATTTAACCTATTTCATTTTTTCAAGTATACTGTTCTCATGATGTAAATTGATCTTGGTCAATCGGCGCACGATAGTTTAAGAACTCATTCCCTCCGTACTGTTAATTAATAATATTAATCATAATATAATCAATTAATAAAATTATTATGCGTAGTTAAACGGGAAAAACTATTATCGACTATCATGAAAAATTTGAACATGCTCAAAGTGAATGATAGTCCATGATGGTCAGTGATAATTAATGATAGTCAATGATAGTGCATGGATACTTAATGACAGTCCATGATAATCAATGATAGTGCATGATAGTTGGTTGTCAAACGGGAGCGAGCTGAGTTTCAACCATTATCGACTATCATCCGTCTTTTGATCAACTCTTATAACTTCGATGAAACTTGACCTTGTAAAAATGATGTAGTCTGTGAAAACCATGTTACACGAGGCATTTGTTCTTGCGACTTGCCACGCAGTGACGTTGCGAGACAAATGGTAGAAGAAATTGCACATGCAACATCCCTACGTTACAACTTGTGTCGCGACAAAAACAAATCGTGAGACAAGTCTCACTGAAAAGTCTACTCGATAAAGTCAATGAATACGCAGTTTAGCAGTTTTTGTAGAGCGGAAAATTGAACTTAATTTGGTACAATTACTATAACCCGCAATATCATCTTCGCTCAGTCTGTAGTATTTCAGTGATGAATCAAATTATTCAGTTATTGCAGTTAAGAAATCTGGTTGTTTTGGTTTTCGTCAAAGACTCATGTCTACAGATTGATAGCTATGGTTACTATTTACCTTCAGCTCCCTTACGAAAATTTAACATGACTTTACAAGTGTGTGATTATATGATCATACGTTAAAAATTAAATGTTTCAATTTCACATGTTTAGCTCATGACAGTCACATGTGATTAACATGTGGGTCACATGTGAAACAACTTCACATGCTCTAGTTTGACATGTGATACTCGGCACTTTATCAGGGCCCTCTGTGAGATTTCGTAGCACAGCTCATTCTGAACACGTCTCCCTCCTCTCCTATCATATCAGGAATGTTTTTTTGATTTGATTCAAAAGGACCGAGAGGTGCTCGTTATTTTACTATCAAAAACCGGAAAAACAGAAATGGCTTTGGGTTACCTATTAACACCAGAATGAAAACGAACTACTATAAACATTGTCCACTACTCACTTTTCATTTGTGAATTTATCCATTTCATCTGTGAAATACATCATCATTGGACATTATTGACGTTGAACCGCATCACTTCACATGTGAATTAGGTATTTTTGACGGCAGAACTGAAACACAAATTTATTCAGAAACAAGCACAATTTAAGGTTTAACGCTTTGCCATCGCTATGGTTCGTTTTCGAACCATGCAGACTTCAGTATTTTACTTGTTTAAAAACCATGACCAGCCGACAACTTCTGAAAGCATAAAAGAAGCAAATTCCGAAAAGCAAGGTTTCAAGTTAAGGTTTAAGTTAAGAAAAGATGAAAACAGTGAATTGGTGATATTTCGATTTTTTTTACGAAATCATCTTCAGACCTAGTGAATTTACATGAGGGAACTAAGGTTTATATATACATGGAAAATAGTTGCATCATTGACGAAGAATTGGGAGAACGCCAAACACCTTCTCGATTTACATTTGACTAATAATTGAAATGTCAGTGCGTAACAGGTGTTTCACACAGTGTGGAAAAACAACAACTGAGAAATATCACTGTGCTGAATAAAAACTGGAGAGAGAACTAAGTTAAAAGCGAGAGTTCTTTGCTAGCTTTGTGACCTGAGTTTAGTTGTGGTTTATGATACTTAGTATATAGAGCTTCCATAAATAAAAGTTGATTAGAATTAGTAGAATAATTAGAGCAAAGAATCTTATAGTCGTTAAAAATGAGATTGTGCATAGATGGAGTAAAGTTGAAATATGACAGACTTAACGATATTGCTTTTTTTTCGAAAAAGGGTCTTTTGGTTCAATATTTGCTGTAGGTTTCAAAAATGTTTCCTTCAAGTTGAAATTCGAATAGGAAGCGGGCGAAAAATGCAAAAGTTGACAAGGACACTGGTGTCCTGTACACAGAACATTGAGATTTGAAGGGTTAACTTGCGTATTTACGACAGCGTTCACGTGCTGTTCACAATCATCCTAACAATAGTCTGCAGTCTCAACAAGTCATGTAGTCCACATTAAATTATCTACATTGGCTGATGTTGTGCAGCATGTGCTAGCTTGGTGTATACAGTTTTGAGTTCGATTCCCGTCAGGGACTCAGATAAATTTTCTGAGTTAACAAGCTTGAGGAGCATGCGCAATTTAAATCTTAATACCTCAAGGGAAAAGTCACATGCGAAAAAAGAATGGAAAGTATTCCTTTATAATTTCATGAGTTCCTTAAAATAAGACCAAATTTAATTTTTGCTCCATAGATACTTGGAAAGGAAGAGAATTTCTTATTTTTCCCCCTCGTGATTTCCTAATTTGAACGCATGAGCGAACTTCAAAACAGATGAGAATTTTAAAGTGTAAACGAGGCGAATTTTTTAGTTTGTTCTATTCGAACAAATTTTTGAAATGATAAAGGAACATTTTCTACTGTGTTCCCGTACCTCCTTTCTTTTCATAGGAAATTAGATCATCTTTGACGTAATAAATAGTACAAATCATTTTAACAAATTGAAAAAGCAATTATGTGTTCGGTATCATGGAACAAAATTACTTGAGATTGTGAACGTGAACAAATGTCATGACACTGAAGATCGCAAAACTATCTCTATAAAGCAGAATTATATTTATCTTGACATGACCAAGGAACATGTCTGACGTGTTACCGACGAAAGAAATGACCAGCAGTAGTCTAGAAACAAAGAAGTGTAGATTAAGGATATAGAGGGATCTAGAATCTACTATGTTACCATGATAGCTCTTTATTTTAAAGCTGTTCAGTTTGGTGAAATGAATCAATAACGGTGGTCTCATTTACTTATATGAAGCCTTGAAAGGCTTTGAAAAAGTCCCGCAGTTTATACAGCCTTTGGAATGTTTGTAAACGCCTTTTGTGGAATTTAGTTACTAATTTCGTTCATGCTGTGGTATTACTTATAGATTTTTTGTCATGACCGGCAATGCATGGCCAAACGAAAAACAACCTGTATGTTAATTTTTTAATCGCAACTGTTAGTGTAATTTAGTGTAAATTAGTCTATTTTTAAGCTTAGCTGATTTGCTGGTGCATTGAAACAACTTCACGATACAAAATAAAGAAATGTTCTCCGATGAAAAAATAAAGAAATGAAGAAATGGTGAAAAATAACGAAAAAGAAGCTGGACAATCGAGAGCGAGAGTTTTAACAATACCGACTATCATGGGCCATCGAATATAATACGTTTTCTTCTATTGCGATTTCTTTAAAGGACATCCCGAAATTTTTTAAAAGTTCTATTATGTGTATCAAGTTTAATTTTCAGGCTGAATTTGAAAGAAATGAGTTAAAGAGGGTCGTACGGGGGAGTCCCTGGCACAGTTCGCGGGCGGAATCACGAATCACGAATAGCAAAATCTCATTTTCTCGAATTACGGAAATAATAAGCTTATATAAGGTTTCTAGGAAGGCCTTAGCTCGGTAATATAGTATTTTTATTTCAGAATCATCCTCAGGGTAATATGAAAAGTTTTTTTTTTTTAGTATTTTTATCGTTAGAGTAGATGTGTAAACATTGAGGACAAATTACATTAGAATATAAGCAAAATAACTCGTAAAATCGTTAAAGGCGACCTCAAACCCAAGGTCTTTTATTCGTCCCTCCTTCCTGTTGTGAAAATATCAATGGTATATTGAAGTCATTTAACTACCAAAATCGAGTGTGACAAAAAATTCTCACAATAGTTATGCTTGGATAAACTGGAATAATTGCAAACAGTTTTGTATGCATTTTTCTGTGTTTCTTTCGAAAAAGATTTGATTTCATAGCCTTATTCCAAGGGCTATGACATCAAAGCCTGCTTTTAACCAGTCTTGCTAAGTTTTGCCACTCTATACTGTCGGCCTCCAAAACCCAAGCTTTGTGCATACATCATAATCTTGATTTTAATCAATTTGGCAATGAAAGTTCGCATGATTTCTTTTCAAGGTGATATCCTTAAGGTTATTAAAAAAACGTGGCAGGCTGAGTATTGATTGTACAAAAAATTTTGACGACATACACAATAGACCATTTGTTAATCTTAGCCCTAGTCTTCTTAGGGGACAAACGGACCGCTCTGTCGCGTAAATTTTGTCCGTTTACTCCATGAGTGGGCTGGATCTACCCTTCATGTACTAGGAACTTGATATTAGAAAGTGGTCTTTTTCCAAATACAGCTTCCATTTTCCATTGATCCAAGTTTCAGACGATAGTATTGTCAGAAGATATTTTACACTGTTCGTTGCTTCATAGAATGTTCGGATTTTCGTAATTTTCAGACGCAGCGATCGGAACGAATTTTGTGAAGTAATATTCAGATTACATTGGATAAGACTAAGAAGTTTATGTAGGTCGGATCAGATACAAGTTATTGGCAAATTCTATGATTTGAGACTGCCAATCCAAATTGATGCACCCCTCTAGTTTCCAGTGATAATGCGATTATAACATTAAAGCGCCCTATACCTTGAACCACGAGCTGAAGGAACAGATACAAGAGGAATTAAACCATAAGATAAACTACATTGTCATTTTGACTGAATTTTGCATTTACGTATTACTAAGATGCATTCATTTCCCTTCACACTCGGTTTTACTAATTTCTGGACGGCTCTCTATCTTGGCAATTAATTTAGATCAATGGACAACTCCCGTGTACACATGTTGTGTTTGGAGAAAAAATGCCGCGGGAAAAATGTACTATACTTTTAGGAAGTTTGACATTTGTAGAACCGCGTCTTCTCTGTAAGAAGGTTTTATGTTTTTAACTCGTGTAGTATATTGAGGTTGAATTGAACGGAAACAACATTTTTTATTCGACGAATTTGTAAAAACTCATTTATTATTAGTTAAACGTGCAAAATGAGACTCGTAATATTATAACTTTCAAACGCGCTAATTCAATCACACTAACATATAATTTTAATTTGTTTACTCTCAGGAAGAAGAAATGAAGCTCTTCAACTCACGAAAGATGCAAACGGCAATTGTCCAGGGACAGAAGGATGCACCCAAGAAAAGGAAATGAGAACATTTGATTATTTGTTTAGAAACCATTGTATTTTATACATGTTACAGTGTTTCTGGCCTTATCTTTTACTTTGAACGAACTGGTAATGTTGTATGGTTAGGTTAATCCCATAGTCACGGTTACATCTCTGACGAAAACAAGTTAGCTAACCAAGAAATGCTGTTGGACTGAGCAGCACAATCTTGTTTCTATTTTCTTATTTAGAAATAATCCGGTAGCGAACTGTCGTGGAGTCCCAAAAGAAGGGCCCTCGTAATATTTCAGTTCACGGGCCTTTGAGAAGCTCTTATTATTGGTAGTTTAAAAATCGTTGGAATGCGAACACTTTTCTTATGTCCTGAGTATTTAATTTAGCACGCTAATATTCAATGATGTCCACAACCATCTGCAAGCACGATGGATAATTTTGGTCTTAATACATCCTTTTTATTGGATAAACTGTTTTTGAAAACCACAGACTCCAAGTGGCATTCGTATTTTTCAAGACTTACCTGTAAGCCTCTTTTGAAAGAAGCGCTTCTTTCGTGAAGGGGAGGAGCTACTGTTGAAGGAGAGACATGCTGCCGCGGGGTTTTATTATTATTGCGGCATTATTTTGGTAGAAAATCTTGAGCAGGCCGCCACTACCGCCAGCGATTGCTCTGCTTCCACTTTCATGAAAATTTCTTTACCTCAAGGAAATTTCTCTTATGACATCAGTTTTAAGGTTACTGTAGACCTTCACAGTACATTTCGCGCGAAACGTCAAAGCGCTCCTCCAATTACTGAAATATGCTAAAGCTGTATATGGTTAAAAAGCTTAACAGGACTAAATTGTCGGGCTGGCTACGCCACTGAGCTGTATCCAGTGGATAATTTGAGAGAAACTTCAGGGTGAATGCGAACACGTTGTTTAAAACTTTTATAGCACTGTTGACCATTTTTTTTCAGTGGTAACTCTCCATTCCAGTGGGGTAGCCAGGATTTTCCTAATAGGGTAGGCCAACCGTCGACGTTGCTTGGAATCCGTTGAAGGGGAGTGTGTGATTGTAAAGCGCACACCTCGGAGTTTGGAGACATTTATCCTCCCAAATTAATTCAAGGTTTAAGTCCTTAGATCAGCAGTGTATCTGAAGAAATGGTGAAGCTCAAGATGTTGGAAAGTACTGATCAATATTAATCCCTTACAAAAGTATCTTATGGGAGCTCTTGGGGGCATACTACAATATTGATCCCCCACAAAAGTATCATTGGGGTCAAGAGGGCATACCCAACAGGAAAATGTTGGAATTTTTTGAGCTCTAAAATCCCATTTAAAGCGTTTCACAAGGCATACCTGTTTCAATACCCAAGGGACAGATCAATTTATTTTTGTTTAGGCGGTTTAGTCAATTACCAAAAAAAAATTCTGGCACATCAAGAGTGGAAGGAAAAAAATGAGCACACCTAACCAACGGGGAAAAAATCGAACAAGCCCTGAAAAATAAAGCAAATAAAAAAATTCTCGCCTAAAGTTTGGGTGAGAAAAAAATTCATGGAAACAAAAATTGCCCCAACTCCCCTCCAAAACAAATAAAATGGTCAATCCCTAATGGGTTTTCATGTTTGGATGGCCTGATCCAAACACGAGGGATGTTGCAAGACTTTCGAAAAGTAATAAAAACACTTTCAAAAGTCGAACAACATCCCATGTGGTTGAATCAAGCTATCCAAACATCGAAACCCTTTTAATATGGATGCAAAAAAGTTTTACTCTTGGGAAGGACACTGGCTGGCATTGGAAAAACGCATGAGCAGTTTTACGCGGCTTTTCCGCTTAAGCTTGGAAACTGTAATACCAACCTTAGCTTGATTCAACAACAAAGCGTGCTGGTCCTTTTGATTTGTTTTATTGAGCTGTAGAAGATGGGAGTCAGTTCTAACAAAAGAAATTTACCCAAAAACGTAGAAAAAGTCTGGCGTGTAAATTAGGATTAGCTTTGCATTCGAATTTTCCTCGCGCGCATTTCTTCCTTCAGCTTCATCTTCGCTCATTGCTTTGCTTCGGCGAAACTCCACATAAACAAGACGTAATTTGAGACAGGATGACGCCAAGATGAACGCCATCAAACAAGAGTGACATTGCTTATAGAAATCAGCTAATGCCAGCAACTATTTTGGCACTTCAAATTCAAGATTTTGGTGCCAAATTGATTACTAGTTATATTCTAAAGACACACCACCGATTGAAGATTGATACGAACAAACTCACTTTCGCGGGAGTCTCCTCCATCTGAATTCCACTTCTGCACTTCCACACGCTCTGCATATTTTCTGGATGTTCTACTGCATACGTATCACGTCCGAATTTTTTTCGATCTCTTTCTCTATTTTTGCGCCATTTTAAAAGGAGTTCGATGCTTTCCTGTACAGGTCTCTTTTAGCGACTCGCCAACAGTGTGTGCATGGATAAACCGTGGATACACAGTTGATGCAGCGTTGATACACCGTCGATACACCGTGGATACATCGTGGATGCACCGTTGTTACGTGGGAAAACGTATTATCAACGGTGTGTCAGTTGATACATGGATATCCATGGATAAACAGTGTACCGACGGTGCATCAACGGTGACTCAACGGTGTATCAACGGTGTTTATCAACGGTGTATCAACGGTGTATCAGTAGTGTATCAGGGGTGTATGAGCGGTGTACCAACCGCAAATACACCGTTGATATATCGTTGATGATACACCATTGATACCTGGATAAACGGTGTATCAACGGTTTATCAACGGTGTTTCAACGGTGTATCGAGGTTGACACACCGTAGATACACTCGGTTGATAAAGCTTTGATAGTCCGTTGTTTGTTCAACCGGTGACTAAACGGTGTACCAACGGTGCACCATCGGTGTACCAACGGTGTATCGAGGTTGACACACGGTAGATAAACCCAGTTGATGCACCGTTGATACACCGTTTATTTATCGTTTATACGCCGTTGATACACCGTTGATGCATCGTTGATAATCCTTTAATACACTGTTTATCCATGTATCAATGGTTAATCAACGGAGGTAGATACCATGGATACACCGTTGCTACACCTTTGATACATCGCTCACACACCGTTGATACACCATGGATACACCGTTGATATACTGTTGATAAATCTTTGTTACATGGATCGACGTCTCAATGGATTATCAACGGTGTATCAACGGTGCATGAACGGTGTATCAACGGTGTATCAACGGTGTTTCGAGGTAGATACCATGGATGCACCTCTCAAAGGTGCGTCCACGATGTATCCACGGTGTATCGATGGTGTGTCAACAGAATATCAACGGAGTATCAACGGTGTATCCACGCTGTATCGACGGTGTATCAACGCTGTATCAACTGTGTATCCACGGTGAATTCACGGCTTATCCATGCATACACTGTTGATACACCGTTGATATATCGTTGACACGTGGTTGATGCACATGACCATGTAACAAACGTATTATCAACGTTGTATCGACGGTGTGTCGACGGTGAATCAAAGGTGCGTCAACGATGTATCAACGGTGGAGGAACTGTGTATGCATGGTATCTACCTCGATACACCATTGCTACAGCGCTGATTATACGTTTATCCATGTAACAACGGTGTATTAACCTCTATACACCGTTGATACAAGGTTGATACACCGTTGATATATCGAAGTAGAGGCCATGCATACACAGTTGACACTCCGTTGATACACCGTTGATAATACGTTTATCGATGCAACAACGGTGTATGAACGGCCTATCGAGTAAGAGAAGCAATTGAAAAGCAGAAGCGTATTCGGGTGGCACAAAGATAGGCAAAACTTGTTCGTGAGAAGGAGGCAATTGAACATGAAGGTTGACTATCCTATTCCAGTGGAGCATTTTATGAAGATGGGGTTGTGCAGTCAAAAATAACAAAGACAGGCAAACGAAAATCAAAGTAACTGTTGGAATATAAACTGAATGGAAATAGGTACAGTTTATTGTCATTTTATGAAGTTTAAAATCCAGTATTTGATGTCATCTTCCAAAATACTTACTAAGCAATCTTTAACTTCCGTTTTCTCAAAACGTCTCTTGGCGGACACTGAAATCTTCAAAGTGTAAAAACTCAAAGAGTTTTTAATATTTTCTCTTGAAATTTTCAGAGTATATTCTATGGTTCATGTGTAAGAAAAGTATGAGAGCTTTTATTGAATTACTTAATACTTTGGCAGTTACAGATTTTTCAATTTTACTGTTATTTTAATTGGTTGCCACGGCAACCAACATGTGACTAATAAAAAACTGGGTCATGGGTTTATTTGCCTATGAAAGGTGAATATATGTGCCAATTTGTAAACTCTGAGACTTAAACCTCTTTTAGTTTTTAGATTTTAAGTGTTTTTCTAATACATTTTTTGTGTGGTTCTCACCCCCCTGAATTGATGTTTTGTGACAAATGTTGGCTCATTGTATTGTCCAAAGACATATCTTTCAGAAAATGTATAATTAACTTAGCATCAAACAACATTTGGTGTGTTTTTCAAAAAGTCCAATTTTGACATTCCTTGAGTAAAGAGTGGCCATAATAAGATAAGACCCATGGTAAGACCCATGGTAAGACCCATGGTAAGACCCTATTTTCTAAAAGAGCTGTCTTCCAAAGCTAAATTGGGGATGGGTTCCGCATGTAACTAAAGTACCCCTTGCAATTTAAAGAGCCTTGGCATCTCTGTCTATTCCATTTTTGCATGCTTATTGCCTTGCTCAAATTCATCTTCCCTTATGGTTTCTGCGAAAGGCAGCGCCGACAAGATGTAAATCGAGACAGCAACACGTGGAGATGAACAACATCGAACACAACATGGCTTGTACAAATCATAAGATGTCAGGAACTAATTTCGCACCGAAATTCAAGATTTAGGTATTGAATTGATCGCTAGAACCCAGGCTTTCTAAATATACTTAACCTTTAGTGTCCGGTCGGGCACTTTTTGAGTGGCCATTGTGTGCATACATTATCTATCAAAACAATACAAGACAATAAACCTTTGTGGGTGGTTGTTGACTTGAAACAATTCCAAACACTCAAGGGAGCAATTTTCGGAAAAAAGCCTGAGACACTAAAGGTTAAGTATGACTAATACATGCATAGCCACGAACAATTTTGACACCAGCGCCGCGCAAATAAATTATCAGTAAAATTAAGTAGAGCCTCGAAGTTTAAACATTGAATGTCGGATAGATTTCTTTCATAAAACCGAAAGCAGCTTTATAAACAAAGAAAAAATCAAACAACACGCCAAATAATGATGTTAATGCTACTCCGAGCGACGAACCATACCGGACAAGTAGAGAAAACTCTACTTGTCCCGGCAGGGATTCGAACCCGCGACCTTCGGTTTACTAGTCCGACGCTCTACCAACTGAGCCACAGGTCAAGTTGGGAGCTGGTCGCGAAAATGTTTGAAATTGTTTGAAAATTGTTCGAAAATGTTTGAAAACGCCAAATGTTTGAATCACAGTATCCAAACACACAAAAACTCACATGGTGTTTAAATTTTTTTATAAAATGATAAGACTGAACGAGGGACACAAACTTCGGTAAACTTTTGGCGGGAAGTTTTTCATGTTTGGGTAGCCTGATCCAAGCATGGGTATTTGATTCACCAATCAGAGCTTGCGTATGACACAGGTTACGATGTGAATACGAGTAATTAGGACAAATTTAAATAATTTTCAAAAGAAATACTTGACCCTTGAAGTCATGGGTCAACTTACAACTTTTTAAAATTATTCAAATTAGCCTGATTATTCATGATTCCCTTCGTCGGGTAAATTCCTAAGACATTTGATCCTTTCAGGCTTTCAGAACTTCACATACTAATAGCAGTGTGTGAGTCGCAGGATGGAGCAAAATATTCGCAACATTGTTCGTAAAAACATGCTTCTGATCTTGATTATCGTTGGAGTAATCGTTGGGTTTATTCTTGGTCTTTCTTTGAATGGCCATATCCAAAGCACACGTTTTGACGAGGAGGAGAGAAGAGAGATTGTCATGTTGATTTCCTTCTTGGGTGAAATCTTCATACGCTTGCTCAAGCTGTTGATCGTTCCACTTATTGTGACTAGCATCGTGATGGCTGTCGCTTGCCTTGATACGAAAACAGCAGGCAAACTTGGCCGACGTACCTTTCTATACTATCTTAGCACGACATTAATTGCCGTGATCATTGGGATAATCCTTGTGATCAGTATTAGACCAGGCGACAAGGCTGTTCAATACAAAAAGAAAGACTCCAGACATGTGAATGCGCTGGATTCTATTCTTGATCTTTTGAGGTAAGTCGTATATCAAGGAAGTAAACCGGTAACGGGTAAACTCGCTGACATGATCTCAGGTGTTCAACACGAGAAACATTTGGGAACATTAACTCATTTCCGGAGGTATCGGTCTTCTATTACTTCGCTCTGGCTCACGCCAAACGAATTTACTCGTCAAGGGGAAGGGGAAATATGAAGCAGCAGTATCACATTTTTCCTACAAAGTGCTAAAGGCAACTGAAAAAGTTGACTGGAACTGGATTTGAACTCGCAAGTTCGGGGTACAGGTCGGCAGGGATTGGAACGAGTTTTTATCCAACAGAAGTTAGCGCATGACAACTTGACGTAATTCAGGATGATGGATGTGCGTTATTTTGATTATATCTAATCTCAGAATCATCCTTAAGGTAATATGAAACAATAATTTCACAATTATCATACACTGCTAAACTAAAGTCATCTGAAAAATTTGAAACGATAAATTCATAATTAACCTACACAGCTGAAATCAACAGAAAAAGCTCGAGCGGGATGTGAACTCCTACCTGCGGGAATCCGGTCCGCCGTTCTTACCTGTTGAGATATCGAGCTTACCGCGAGAATATCTCGTGCACTTAAGTTGGATAATAACTTCGCCGCCTATCCCTGTAGGCTCTACAGTTCAACAGGTAGAGCGGCGGGCCGGATTCCTGAAGGTGCGAGTTTAAATCCCGCTCTAGTCAACTTTTTCAAGGAAAAGGGATAATCTGGGGTCATTTTCATGTTTCCATGGCAAACGAAGCAATATTATCACCATACTTTTATCTTGTTTATTAGCTCATATCTTGAGTTCTTGACGGGATGTCGAAATATGAGAGAAAGGATAATCCGAAACAAACATCTTATTCTTGTAAAGAACTCAAGATTATGAGCTGATAAACAAGATAAAAGTGTAGTGATAATATTCCTATTATATTTTAAATTTATATTTTAAAGCCTTCGTCAAGTAAAATTACACACATTATACATGATTCTTGAATACCAAACAATATTATTGTCTTGTTTATAGTCTCATATCTTAAGTTATTCACCAGATTTGTTTTAAGATAACGTTTTCTCTTATATACTGTCTGCTCAGTTTTGCGATTGTTTACATAAGTCAAGTATAAAACATAATCCCAAAAATTAACATCTTGAAACTTGCGATACAAGTTAAAACAAGACGAAGACAGGTGCGGTAATATTTCGACTTAAACCATCTCAAGTTGGTTTGATAATGGCTTTGTAATAAAGTCGAAATATTACCGCACCTGTCTTCGTCTTGTTTTAACTTGTATC
>JBAHVQ010000219.1:312525-338680 GCA_036872915.1 Nanipora kamurai
AAGTAAATACAAAAGACAAAATTTTGCTGTCGCTACTCTGAGTTTCACGCGCTCAGGCGATCATCAGGCAACTGACAACTGACAGATTGTTTAATTATTCACACAATAAACACTACGGAAATATGATCTATGTTATGGGTGGAAACTCTTAAAACACGTTTCGGCTGGTAAAGGAAACTCCAGAAGATGCAATCTCTGCCTAGAAGAAAAACTTTTTATAATGAAACGGCGGGGGAAAAACTTAATAAACGCTCAGAACTTTTCACCAAATGTGTTCACCTAACAAAACCCATAACACAGATCATATTTCAGTAGTGTTTATTTTGTCAATAATTAAACAATCTGTGAGTTGCCTGATGATCGCCAGAGCGCGAGAAATTCGGAGTAGCAATATATACAGAGAGATAGAGAAAGACACAGGGTGAGAGATATTCCAAGTTGACGATTGGCGTTCAGTAAGGTTAGAGCCCTCAATACCTGATCGTAGCGTTAAGTTATATATAAAAGTGTATTTACATTAATTTTATAGTTTATCTTAGCTATATATAAGAGTGTATGTATATATATATACAGAAAATTGCAAAAATTCTGGTAAACATAAACATATCATGAATAGGTTAAAATTCTACAACTCAGCTAAATGCCTTTGGCTGGTCATTAAATTGACCTTTCATCACATTGTATGTCTGCAGAAACTACTGAAATATCAAAATTAGAAGAAGACAAAGCTCTTGATATGTTCATACGTTCATATGTTTTGGGCCAGAATTTTATAGCTAAGATAAGCTAAAAATACTCTCTTACATATAGCTTAACTCTACGATCAGGTATTGAGTACCCCAACCTTACTCAACCTTAGAGCGTCTCTAATTGGTCCATTCGGAGATGCTGTGTTTGGCTGGCTTGCGTAGTAGATTGTGATTGGTTGTGTGATTGCGTAGTAGATTGTGATTGGACTCCTCAGTGGAAACCCCAGGGTAGGTTTTCTTAATTTTACGGTTTGTCGTGGGTTGGTTTCGTTGCTGATGTTGGATTGATCAGTGAGATGTCGTTGTTTTGGGCGTTTCATTTGATGGTATTATACTGGTACATATATTAAACTTCAAATAAACGACAGTTCTTCTTAATTGTAGACATGTTTCGGCAAAACTTATGCCATCTTCAATGCAGTAAAATCGTTAACTAATTCACAAGTAGATTCACGTCTACTTATATATACATGGAGTTATGATTTTCAAATTCAAACGAATAAACTGATAAACGAAAATATGTTTATCAGTTTGTTACTACCCTTCCAATATTTCAATAATCTTGTTCGTTATACTTTTTGTCCGTTTGAATTTTAAGTTGAATTTGAAAATCATAATTCCATTTATATATAAATAGACGTTTGAATCTACTAGTAAATTAGTTAACGATTTTATCTGTACTGAAGATGGCATAAGCTTTGCCGAAACATGTATACAATTAAGAAAAATGTCGTTTATTTGAAGTTTATTATTACTGTGGTGCTCGTTACAACACTTGGAAATATACATATATACATATATACATATATACATATATACATATATACATATATACGTATATGTCGGAGACTGTTGGACAAGTTTAATTTTTTAGCAATAAAATAATGTAATCCTTTCAGTTATTGGTTTATTGGTTTAGTTGATGAATGACAAGTGAATGACATTTCTTACATGCCTTAAGGGATATATAACAACTCATGCTGATTAGATAGAGGTAGAGATTGAGAGACAACCGTGAGGGAGAGAGTGACCGTGAATTATCAATACAATTTCTTTAAAAACCTTATATCGCCTCGTGGTTGCTTGAGTTAACCTATTAGTAAGGGTACAATTTACTAAATATATACATATATACATATATACATATGTACATATATACATATATACATATGTACATATGTACATATGTACTTATATACATATATACATACAGTAAATTGCAAAAATTCAAGCACAAAACATGTCAACATATAAACATATCGAGAGCTGTAATTTTGATATTTCTACAGTTTCTGAAGACTTACAACAAGAGATAGGGTCAATTTAATGACCAGCTGAAGGCATTAAGCTGGGTTGTAGAATTTTAAGTCGCAGTATTAACTTTTCTACGTCAGCATCATATGTTTATGTTTCACAGAATTTTTGCAATTTGCTATACATATATACATATACCGGCAAGTTTTATATCAGCATAAGGTGGCTAAGCCGGTTGCTAGTAAGGAGATTTTATCCAGAGCTCAGTAACGACTAATGCTTTCATTCTTTTTACTCGTGTGTATTTAGATCACGCATGTATAAACTGTTATCTCCTTGGCTAAATAGTACGCATTATTTCAACCTTCATTTACTCTAGGACCATTTGTTAGAAATTATCCTGCTTAGCTATATTTATCAAATATACGATGACTGAATGAGTACGTCAGCTTTAATTTTAAGGGTATTTACTACTAATTTTTTCGCGAGAAGTGATTTTTGTTTTATGGGATCTCGGCTGGAACTTTTGATAAATCTATTCAATTTAAACAAAGAATAGTCGATTTGCGGAAGTGGAAGACATACCACAACATATTCTAAAATTAACGCCAATTAATCTTAGAAAAGCTATTATCGCTTCTGATGTCATACAAAACCGGATGGCAGATTAAAAATCCAATGGTGGCAGTTTTTGTTGTATTTATATTAACTCTTTCCTATCCGAGGACTTTCCCCTTGACGAGTAAAATCGTAAAACACTAAAGTCGCCATAGGTCACTGAGGATCTATACGGACAGGAAGGAGCTAATGTCAGGAAATGCTCTACTCGGTCGAAGGACTCTAGAGTTTTGATAGCTTTATTTTTTCACGACCTCAACAGAAACACCACGTGTACGATAATACAAACAAATCAATAGTCTCTCTTATCAATCTCCCCTCACCCTTTTTCCTGACATGTTTAGCATTCTGGCCGTCATCACCTGTGGTACTGATTAATCAAATTTAGTAAAAACCTTTACACCCAATTCACCAAATTAAGCGTTGGTAATAGAAAAATAAAGCTGTAAAGACGTTTGCGCTGGAAAAAACACAAAACAAAAACAAGAATACAATAAAACTAAAAAAATAATTGGAATTACAGTAGGTCAAAATTTTCGTGCACTCTTCAGCGCGTAATATAGGATTTCCTTTTTTGACGTAGTGTTCAAGTTAAAATCGATGTTTTACTTCGCTGGAGGCTGAGTTATACGTCAACCCTCTGGCGCCCAAGTCACTACACAATCCATTTGTTGTCAACACTATGAGTGAAACACTTCGTTTCGATATTAATCATAGAATTTTTACAGAAAAAAAAAACAAAAAAACAAAATAAAAACAAACAATCAAATAAATCCTCAAAGACACAAAATACCAATGTCGTAATCGCCTTGTCATTTCCTTAACTTCAGGAATTTTTTGTACTCGTGGAAACGTAACGGTGACTGTTTGTGGGTGAGATTATTTCATTCAACAGCCCAATCTCAATTTTTTACTTTTTATCCATGTCTACGTGTCCGTGTCTACGGGTCCACGTTTTCTATTTAACACCTACTTTGTTTATTTGCTTTGTCTTAGGTGTGTTTCCCAGCATATATGTATATACGATATATAGTATATAGCGTCTGATAGCTATCACCAGTCACTTTCAGTCAACACCTGTTTCTTCCAATTTTAGGTCTCGGTTATTTAATCCCCTACGAAAACTGGTAAGGATTTGGTAGACGATTTACAACCACGTACCGACAGTAAATGACTGATTACAATTATATTGTTTATTTACAGTAGAGTCATCAAAGTAGCGGGTCCCTGTGAGAGCAAATAATTGTCCTGGGTCGAGTAAAGTATCGTGGGTGGTGGGTAAAGTCATGGCGTCAGCACTAACATTTATAGGTCCTTCTTGGGTTGGAAAATACCACCTTTTCAAGATTTGTATTTTTTCATTTTAAATAATTTGCATTGCTTGATCACAAAATTTATTTTGGCGGTTTTAGCAAATCTAATTAAGTAAAGTTCGCCAACAGTCAGTGGCATAAATGATCGCTTTGGTTTGTAAAGATACCAAGGTAATTGACTATACCATAGTATCATGACTACATTTCTTTTAAAATATCTCTGAAACTCTCGTAGCGGGAGCCGCTACATTAAAAACTCTACGGTATTAGGAAACAAAAACGCTAGTATAAACGAAACAAAAATTAAATGATGTTCATGCCTTAAGCAAGCAGCTCTATTTTGAGTTACGCGGAACATTTTCCCGTGTTTTGGACGATGTCTAGTCACGGTAGGATAAACACCGTGTCGTTGAGTTTGATACGAACTCAGTCAACAGTATCTTTTCAGAACTGTTAAAGCTTTTTGAAGTTTGACAGACATACATCAAGAACCCAAAACTTTACAACGCAAAAACCCAAAAATCTCACAAAGTTACAAAAAGAGTTCATGACGTTTCACAGTTTCATCAGCACGATTTTCTGAGACTTTAACAGTTTCAAACTGCAATCTCAAAATACAAGATAACTATTACAAGTTGTTCAGAAATAACTAAAACGCTACTCCTATTTCTAAAAAAATTACCAAACAGCTTTTTCACAAATTTATGAGGTAATGACGTATTGACCAGGGGTGTACCAACTGTTGGGTCAGCCACTGCCTACCCTGCCCTTGAAAAACTATGACAATGAAATGAGCTGGGAACAGTTGGGTCTAGCTAAGGTCTTCCCTAAGGGGTCACCAGCCAACCATGAGGGCCAACAGCTGACCACAAGGGCCAAAGGGCCACTTCATTGACACTACTATGACCCTGTAAGTTGTTTTTTGTCGTACTCAAAGGAGTAGATATAGCCTAATTGACCATTAGATTATGAGCCGAAAATTTCTAAAATGTGGTCATTTTTCAAACTTGTCATGAAAACGTGGTATAAAGATTGTTTTGGGGCAAAAAAACTCTGCCTCTATTATGCAATAGATATCAAGTAGTGTAGCAAATCAGATTTCTGCATTTGCATTAAACTACTAGTAACTTTCTATGAACTAACAATAGTAAGTGTATCAACCTTATATATACATAAATTTATAATTTAACACTGTCTGCTAGGTTAAGTTCCATGGCATGTCTAAATATACTAGTGGTTTATTATGATCCAAAAAACAGTATATAAGGGGGTGAGTCTACTGCCCTGTACCACAAAAGAGATGTTCTGAGTTCTAGGACAATTTCCCAGAAAGATAGGATAATTTGCTCCTCTTTACTGACTGTCATCACACTAGGTTTGAACTTACATAAATATGCTTTAGCAAAAGGTGTGCCATCTCTTGTCCTGTCTCTGCCTAATCCTTGACGACAAAGGTACACATTAATATGGTTTATGGAACAATATCTTACTTTACAATGTTTTATCAAAATGTCTCCTGTAATAAGGATGTTCATATCAATTAAATCTATCTGGTGTCCTCAACTTTTGAATAAAGCTTATTTTATACCATTTAAGTCAACTAAAATTGACTACCAAGCAAAATAAATTCCTTTTTATAGTACTGTACATGAAAATTCCTTCAAGAAGGCTCCCAAGGGTAATTTTCAATTGAAGACTGGTAACTAGATATGGCTGGGAACTAGATAGTTACCTGTTGTTGAATTGTTATTTTGTCATGACAGCACTGTCTGCATCACAGCAAAATGTGCAATTTTTGGAAGTTTGCTTCGGTGAATTTTTTTATAAATTTTGTAAATTAAAGCAAACAGAGTGAGCTCAAAAACATATCTAATTTTCAAGATTTTTCATTGGAGATAATTTTTTAAAATCCACTAAGTTTATTACAACAACTCTACCCTGACAACCTACCCTAATATTTTTATATTTTATTCTTTAGTGGAATATCCAACCTTGTACTAATTTTCAGAAAATTCACCAAAGAAATTTAAAGATAATGTGTTTTATATCTGATAATTGTAAATATATTCCGATGTTCCAACTCTATATATCATTAACTCTATTATTGCACATATCAACAAATATCTCATGCTCATCATGCTTCTTCTACAGTTAGATACACTTTGTACCAAACTTACAACTATTCTAGCAATAGAAATGCCCATAAAGGGAGATTATACGGATTGCATCCTGTAAAGACAGAAATTGTAGAGAGCCAGCTTAAGATACAGTGCTGTAACAGTATTCAATTTATCCATTTTTTGGGCCTAATCCATAACAGTCATAAGACAGTGATACAATTGTGCTTGGCTGCAAAAGATCAGCTCTAATTCTAAAAAAAACATGTGACATAAATCTGAACATCAGCAAAAACCAATTAGATAAAAACAATAATAAACAAGAATGAAATAAGCAAATTTTAAGAGTCTAATATTCCTTTTGGCTCTGCTCAAGAGCAATTATTTGGTTACAATAATGTGCCAGGTGCTACGGTGCAAACCAAGCACTATTAGGACATGAGCCGGTTTGGTTTTTCAAAACCAAATCTGCTGGATTCGAGATAAACTACATAACCCAAGAAGACCTGAACCAACAAAAAACACTTTCATTTTCCATTAAAAGGACAGGTGTATCAAAGCAATTTGATACTACGGGGTAAGAGCCATTAGATTTATCTTCCATTAAAAAGACATCAAAAACAATAACAAGTTCTGCTAAAAAGCTACTTTCAACACGTGGTCCTTGCCCTGACATTATTAAACGAATGCTGACTGTTGCAGTGTGGTACTAAGATATCGCTTAGATGCTGCTATACAAGTAAATTCCCTGGAGCTAAAAGGTTCATAAGTCAAAGATTTTAGCAAAAAGAATTATCCCAACAGCGGTCGATACGTCGTTGGAGGTATCGACCGCTACAGCGTCTTAATTGGATGAATTTTATTTCTACCGGGAAGTCAATTGATTTGAATTAAATTTGGCTGAATGAGATGTAACTGTTTTACGTCGAATAAACCAAGTGTAAAACCTATTTCAAACATTCGCCTTCGACGTAACCCTTATTGGCTTATAAATTGCGGAGCATATCGTCAATTATACGGGAGCTCATCGTAAACAATTTGAGACTAACCTCATTTTGAATTGAGTTCACGTGAAGTTTGACGTTTTATAGTGTTGAAATTGGTCTAAATTTTTAATACAAGTATACCGAATGCCAAAAAAGATAGTTTGAAAGAAAACCTTCCAAAGCACGGTTCCGAAAAGTCTTTACTATCGTGCGCTGAAACATAACTTAATATATTTAATTTTCAATCTGGATGTCACTTCGAAAGAATGGTTTGTCTAATCATTACTACCGATGGTTTCAAGCGATGTTCTACGTTGGTCCACGTACGACTGATTTGTGGATATGACGATGACTATGTTGAAATCAGGGGTTCAATCAACCATTAATAAAACGCGGGAATATCGCAAGCCCGAATGATCAGTAAGCACGGTGTTTATCAAGTCTCTCTCTTGCTGCCATTTTTAATCACGGAATCAAAGCGGACCAAACGAACCAAATAAAAAAGTTAGATCAGTTTTACTTGAGTAAACTACGGACATGCAAAAACCCGATTGACTGGGGAATACAAAGTGCCCTTCTGGTCGATTTTCGCTGCGAATAGGATAAAACGGGTTAGGGTTTTTCAGTTGTACAGTAAGAAACTTTTGCATTGTTTCGACATCAGTCAAAGTTCGCTCATTGGCCTGATTAAGAAAATATTACAATAGGTAATTTACTTAATATAAAATAGGCTGCGGTTCTTGAAATGCCCTTACCTTCCCCAATAGCGATTTCCATAACTCCCAGGTTGGTAGTGGAAAACTGGTTCAGCCACCCCAAAGTAAAATAGGCCAATGCCAACACCGGCGGCAAATAACATAGTGAAATATGAGGCATCACTGAACTCGGGTTCCTCATTGTCCTTCCCCAGTTTCGTATTGCTATATTTTGAAAAGTAGATGATGATGATGAAGACAAGCCAACAGTTTTCTACACCGATGTAAAACCACGTAAAATGTTCCGAGATCCATTTCTTCGTTTGGGACATATAATTCGATGTCCTGTCGGGATCGATGATGCACCAGGCAACAAATCCCCAAATAATCAAAGCTGAGACGGATGTAACTAGGGGATTCAGATTAATTCGAATCCGGCCGATTCCTACCTTAAACGTACGGCACTTTTTCGATGCTTCGCCTTGAGTTTCCATCATAAAATAAACCAAATCTTCGATTTACTCAGGTTAACAGGTGTTATGATTATGAAACGTGAGTATTTATCACATGTGCCGCCTTGCCGTGCCAGCTTAATCTAGCACGTGACACTAAGCATTGAACACGAGATGTCCAATAGGAAGCATTAATAATAAACTATCGTCAAACAACATCCAAAAAATTCAAACAAAACGCCAGTCATCCAACTTCGTTCGAAAGGAAACAAATTTACAGCGTTAATTAGTGACCAGTGGGTGTTGAATTATGAAATTTCTAAATGAATGAATGAATATGCCCATGACTCAAATAGTAACATAGCAAACAAACCATTCCAACTCTAGATAACACTGTAAACTATCTTTGCTTTAGATTTGTCTCCGCCCTAGATGTATAAGGGACTCATCTGAAAGACCATAACAATTTTATCCCCGTATTAAAGTGTTGCCATATTAAAGTATTACCGCTTGGCATGAACTTGGCAATGGGGTAGAGAGAGTATCACAAGTTAAATGGACAAGGAAGAACGGGTCGCAATAAAAATAAAAAATGGATGAAAGAAAATAATCATATTATTTATGTTTCCATTGCATTCTGGTATTTTGTGCTCTGGGCCACTTCGAACAGAAAGCCAAGAGGATCATGTCGGGCCGGGCGAACGTATGAGGAGGACATCAGAAGAAACAGTTCAGATTTAGTCCGTTCAGTTAAAAATAAAAGAATAAAATGAATTAAAAAAACAACTGTGTCAATTTATCCTGCCTTGAGTAAAAATGTAGTTACTAGTAACTGTTTACAGTGGGAGTATTTTGATTATAGGCAACGAAGTGTTTTGAAAAGATTTTATGAAAAGAAAGCTATTCAAGGACGATATGTGGCCGTTCGTCAAGTTTATTTCCTCATGAAAAATTTAATCTGAGCCCCTGATGTTGTTTAATTTGAACCGGGCAGCGTTGTGATGACCAGCTATGTTAACGAATGATTTGTCTTACTGGTCATCAGAAGGTTGTGAATTTGATCCGCCGTATTAAGTTAAGCCCTGGTCAAACGGCGCATGATAGTCGATGATAGTAGATGATATTCAGTGATAGTTGAAAAATAATTTGCAGCTCCAAAGTAGCTTCTGAGGGATGGAAGCCCGGACGGAGGGAAAGACGAACTGGCGAGCGGGGGGGATGAACGAATGTACGGACGGACTGAAGGAAAGACGGACGGATGGATGGATGAATGGATGGATGGACTGCCCATGTTACATACGGTAATTTCTTCATATGAAGCTTTACGAAAATCAATTAATGAAATTTCAAAAACCAACAGTCGTGAGCCAGTACAATTTAAGCCATTCTGTGGCCCCAATACAATGATTAGGGAATAAAATGGCAATTTGAACAGGCTTTTTGGTCATAACTCACAACGTAAATAAACAATTTCTCTGATGTGTAATAAGATTCACAACCAGTCAAGGAGTTAATGACGTCGACAAAAGGAAAGGAAGTGGAGTTCTTTTGAGCACGAAATTTTGAAGTTCAACGGATGTTTACGGGAATTAACTGAAAAATGCCAACGGCATGTTATTTTGGTTCTATGGTTTCGTAACTGTCGGAAAAATTGTGATTCACTATGATAACATCACTCAAAATGCGATTTCGCATTATGTTTATAATGCGAAATCACAATGTCACTGTAATTCTCTTGATTTTAGCTCATATCTTGAGTTATCAAGGCGACATTCTTGTCCGGAGTTTGTTTCTTCCTTTAACCAGGAATGTTTTGAGCATGTTTTGAGCCACTTGAGGGAAGTTGGCACCAAACCGTAATCTTTCCGTGAGCTTTTCTTGTTTGGCAGTCATTAGCATAGTCATTATATCCAGTCATTAGCCAGCACTCATAATCGAATAATTTATTGTACTATCATATGACCAAGGTCAATAGTAACGCCAGGTTGAGAAAAGTCGATATTGGATGATTTATTGGCTTGTCAAATGGTGCAACAAACTATCCTAGGGGTATCCAAATCTATGATAACAAATAATCGATTATCCTTCATGAAAATGGTTATTTTTTAGGTGTTTTTTTTAGTTTTATATTTTTGGCTTCATTCCTTTTTGGCCTCTGTTTAACTCAGGACTTGGATACGGATAAATTTTAACGTGAGGAACTTAACCGAGCAAAATAAATTTCAAGTCAAACGCGTTTTTAGTCAAATAACATGGATCCCAATATGGGCAGTCACGATACAGATGACTCTAGGTAAAAACCAAGCACCCCTACTTTTATGAACGCAGTCTTATCTGTGACTACCAGAGACCAAATAAGTGCGCATGTCACAAGGAGATCCTGATACCCCATTTACACTGCGGGATTGCGATCGCGATCCATGGATCCCGATTGCAATCTTGAATGTATCTTTAACTATTATCATTTTCAGTCTAATCACCTGATAAATTATTTCACCTGTAAAATATGTGGAGTGTCACTGGAACTAAAGGATGAACATCCCTTCACGGGTTGCAAATAGTCAAGGAAACCTTGATGCCTCACTATTCATCCAAATTGTAAAAATTGACGAAAAATACAGGAAATTCACTGAAATTCTTTAAAACGAAGACAAGGTCCCTAATGCATGAGGAAAAACAATTATTTTATTACATATAGTAGCTCACCTAAATTTTTGTTCCCTATGTATAATGGTATTAGCTTTAAAAGAGAGGCGCAAAGCTGACCGTTGGTATTCAGGTCGTAAAAAGGCTACGGCACCAGTTCATCTCGCTGTTGCCCTCTGTTGTCAAAATATCTCAAAAAGTAGACATTAATTGAGAAAATTTCTTATGAATAAGCCAATTTATAGGATTAAATGAATAAAAGTGTATATGTGAGATGTATTGTTGACTTGACCTTTTCACTCTTTGGAAAGCAGATTGCTCACACGGGTCAGACTTCCAGTTGACAGGGATTGGAACGCCAACGACTCAACGTCGTAAAACACTAAAGCCGAACCATTCAGTGGGGGCTCTAGGGATTACCAGGAACGGCCATTGATCGTCGACGGACGTTTGAGAAGTTTGTCTCGTCCGGCAAAATCTGAACGAACGAAGGGGCAAGAAATTATACTTTCCTGGTGTCTGATCACTTGCAGGTCTCCTGCCTTTCCATTTTCTCCAACGGCCGGCTTCTAACGAGAGCAACGTTCCTCGACGGCGTGTCCATGCCGATTCCTTCATTAGTACCTAGAAGCATTTACTTACTTGTATAATACCAGTACTGCAGTGGTGCCACTCTGACCAAACTGGGTTTACCAGTCCCAGTCAAGATAAGTGATTATTATACCACAGCTAGCAGTCTTCAAGACGACGTCAGCTTGCAAAGGGAAGCTGTTACTTAAGATTGAATTAAACCATCGACTACAGTCGTTTCAGGAGAACTGAAGCTTTTAGAAATCATCAAACAAGCAACTAGTATCTGTTACAGCGACCAATTAACCGGGATTTCTTCAAATGATGAAATTTTAAAAGATATCGTTGAAGTCAACGCCGTAGATCTTAACTAAGGTCTGTAATAACATGTGACCCCCAACATGTCAGGCAGTCGTAGTTTAACCTTTTGAATCTTATTAGACTTATCTAGCAAAATGGCACCAGTGAACGATTGTGTGGTTGCTTCCTAACTTTAGTTCATGTGTAACAAGCTTTGCAGGGGATTTATAAACCCAAACCCAGTAGGTTAATTAGCTTGACTGTGTCGTCTAGTTTTGAATGGAAATTAAGGAACCAACCGTTCTGACTTATGCATGATTTTTCTCCTGCAGTGTCTATTTGAACAGCGCTATGATAAAACGTCACTACTCAAGGAGCTATCTGCACCTAGTTAAACGTCTCCTGTAAGACCCTTACGGCAAACTCTCGCAAAGCATTCTTATCTATGGTCAATTTACAGATGTCTTCATAGACTATTGGTATTTTAGCTTCCGCTAGGAGAGCACAGACGTTTCCTGTTTGAATTTTCCTCCAAAAGCTGGTTTCCTTATTTTACTGAGCCGGCAGCAAAAGTTCAGTGGCAAGGTGCGTTCCCTAAACTGCAGTAGTACCTAATAATGCGCGATAAATAGTGAAGATACGTACTTACCTAAATTTTGCAAAGTTCATTCGGATCTGCTTCCGTTTTGGGCTTCCTTCATTTCTTAAGTATTCCTAGTAGTGGTTCTCTTTAATTTGACAGGGCAAAATTACCTGGCTTTGGCCTTGTGCGCTTTGCGGCAGCCATTTTGAACTCGATTGAGATTTGCCTTTCCGCTGACCGAACACATGGAAGGCGCACCAAGTTGCAAATCTGACCAGGGGGGAAAAATAGTTTGATATGATATATGTGTAATCCCCGTTCATATCTTTTTATTTATCGACTGTTTTACCGATGGATTCAGTCTCAAATTACCACTAGTATCACCGATCTTCCGCTTAACCAACCTAGTATTGGAAAATTAAGGGAGCCACACGCCACACATCACTGACATTGTGTAAAGTGATATCGCTGGAAAACTGCTTTGTAACTCAAGTGTTGTAATTTTACTGAGTTTCAAAATAGATTCCACCTGTCATATATTATATCGGCAAGGAAATATCAAGCAATCCGGCTGCCAGGAACGATGTGGAAGCTAGAGGGGGTTTGGGAGTTCACCCTCGCATTGCCACTACAAACGTTCTAATAATTCGAAATTGATCAGTGATTGATAGCTATGGTTTTGCCATAATTCCTACATATGGCTTTACTCCAGTCACCTTCTAATTTAAACAGCTGTACATTTCTATAGCTGTAATGGCACTTGAAGTCACAATTCAATTTTCATGTGATATTGTTTTGGCCATCAAAAGCATTTAAATTATGTTAAACATGCGAGTGGGTGAAGAGGGTTGAAAAGGCGGAGATCAGCATAACTGATCAGAGCAATTTTGGTCAAGTACTATTATACATTTTTAACAAGAATTACGTTGATCAGGACATCAGACTTTATATAATGTATATACAGGAACATACTACTAACTTCACAGTAAACTGAACTGTTGATAAATGTGTCTGGCAGTGGCAGCCAATTTTTCTTGAACAACAGTTTGCTCAAAGTAGTTATTCTGATCACCGCCTTTGCTTACACGTTCACCCATGCGCACGTATAACATGTTGTGTAAAGTAATATCACTGGAAAACTACTTTGTAATAATAATAATAATAATAATAATAATAATAATAATAATAATAATAATAAATAAGGTAGGCAGGCTGATGTGATGTCTCAAAGTCCTTAAACAAGGGATGGCTGAACTGAAGCCCCAGGGAGTAGCGACCCTGCCTTGCCAACTGGGTAGACGGTTGGCCGAAAACATCTGCTTGCCTTAACTGGCCGGTAGTTGCAAGTACACTCACCTTCAGGTGTTGGGAAACCTGCCTTAGACGACTAGTGGACGTTCGTCAAGCTCGTTATCTCAGAAAAACAATTTCTGAGCCCTAGACGGGTATCGAACCCGCAGTCTTCTGATGACCAGTGATGCGCTCTAACCATTGAACTACCACGACGCAGATGGTGAGTTGGGTGCAGGTTCATCATATGTACTGCCTAAGCGGAAGTCACGATATGATAATAATGATGGAAATACTGAATGCTGAACACAAAGTTGGTTCATGTGGGAGCTTGGTGAATATCAGACGACTGGTGGACGTTCATCAAGTCACGATATGATAATTCATTAAGTATTTCCATCATTATCATATCGTGACTTCCGCTTAAGCAGTACATATGACGAACCTGCACCCTAGTTCACCATCTGTGTCGTGGTATCTCAATGGTTAGCTCACCGTCATTTTTCTTTCGGATTGTAATTTGTTCTATTTACTAAATTTCACATATCCTTTTTCCTGCGTTGTTACCAGTTAAATTAACGTACTTCATGTGTGTGGAAATGTTTCTGCATGTCTTGATATCTATTACGTGTCCAGAGCCTTTTACACACTGTAGCAACCAGCTGTATGGCTGTAGAAACGAGAAAGTGAGTGCATGGACTCGTATCGTCGCTGTTGTATATGCTTGGAAAATACAACTGCAAGAAACTACAAGGGATTAGCCTGGTTTTTTAAAGAAGTCTCATATTAGTCTTCATCTCGATCGTTTTAGCGATCAATGGGAGATTTTTGTGATTAGATAAAGTTGTGATTAGACCAATTTTAAGTAACGTCACTGCATTCTTTCTCAGCCTTACGTTTGTCATTCTTCTTGCGGCGCTCGTCTGCAAAGGCGTCTGCAATTTAACAAGCTACATCCCAGCTTTATAACCCAACCACTGGAACGATATAGCAGAAATTATAAGGTTATGCTTCAGTCAGCGCAGCCTTCTAGCCATTTCACCATAGCCAACATGAGACTCAACATATTCATCCTTTTCTTTCAATATAGCAATACCATGTCACACAACGGAGATTGATGTCCTCTTCCCTGTCTCTTTAGCCCAAGTACGTTCAGCCAACGTTTCAAAGTAGATAATTCTATTCCAACGCCATGAGTAACTCCCGGAAATCTAAAAATTATCTGGATTACTGGTATATCTGGCCGGCGTACAATATTCTACCATAATATCTGCTATATCATTCCCAGTTTTGGGTTGTAAAGCTGTGATATAACTTGTTAGAAAAGAAATCCCTTTCTGGACGAGGATTGCAAGAAAAATAATGAACATAAAGCTGAAAATAAAAACAATGTGATTTAAAATGGATATGAATATCTGATCACTAGTTTCAGTGTTTTTGTGCGCTAAATCTCCTATCAATCGTGATAATTATCGAAATAGACTCATACAAATATAAAACTCCTTCACATGATCCCGACAAATGTCGTTTGGATCGTACAGTCGTATCTTTCAAGCGTATACAATAGTTACAATACGAATCCATGCACTCACCTTCTCGTTTCTACGTCGATAGCTGCTGCTACAGTATCCAGTAAGTGCAACAAACATAATAGATATAAAGACATGGAGAACCATTTGCACCCACAATAAGAACCTACAATCATGGACATAACCTGCTAAGACAACATCGTCAATGGTTTTGCAATTTCGCATGAAATGTTTTTATATTTTGTAACGAGTTTCCCTTGTCCTCTCACTTCCTCTCCTGCCCCAAGGTCAGTGTTGCTTCTGGAAGTAGTCAAACAACTTGGCTTGAATTTGGTTTTACCAAACCAATATCGAAATGGGGTAGAGGGGAGATTTTTCTTAAAGACATGTAATGTAATAAATTGGCCTGATTTCGTTTTTAAATTTATATTTCTAAACTTTCATCCAACATTGTATAGCAACACAAGAAAAGAATGACAGTGTGAAATTTCTGAGTCAGAGCAAACAATGACAACGCAAGGAAAAACGGCAGTCTGAAAATTTAGTCGAGAAAGAAGTACAACAAAATTATAATGGTCTTTGTCAGCCATCGCAGAAAAGGGGGGGGTTACGGAGTTATAGCGTCTTACCTTGGCCACGATGAACGAGAGAAAACTGTACCACAAAACGGTTAAGTAAAGATTGTATGTGACACTAAAATCCCCATACATACGATGTTCCTACACCTAAGAAAATTTGAACCAATGCCCCTGGTTGGAAGGTCTGAAGTCAAAGTTGTTCGAGTGAAGCCTATCATGACTTTACTGGTTCTTGGAGTAGATCACATATTCACATGCGTGGAAAATGCGGTCAGAACAAAACGTCAAGTTATTTTACTAAGCGTACAGAATCAGTGGTGCGGCTATCAAGTTTTAGCAAGGGGGTCACGTGGATCCGAGTACAGGAACTGATGACAATCGACCCTTACGAGATCCCCATTCATAACGACTCATCTTACGAGAATACAGTTGTCGTCTGGTATCACAAATGTTCGGAAATAGACCCAAGTGATCATAAACAAGTCAAAACGTCCAAGGCCATACATAGCGGGCGGGCACCTGCTTCCCAAGCAAATGGTATTCCGAAAAATATTTCGAAATGTTAGGACGGATTAAGTGTCATTAAGAATAAGGGAGCAAAATTTTGAAACAGGCAGTAGACACTGTATTTTCAGATTTTTAAAAATGTATAGAGCGGGTCGTGACTCGCAAAAGTTCACGAAGTCGCTATATTGTTTCCGGTACCTTGCCCCTCCAGGCTAGGTTCGTTCCTGACTTCGCTGGAAGAAATCATCAAACGATCTTAATGATTGCCACAACCGGTAGTGTGGGATTTTCGGTTAATCGTCACCATCGCTAATTTAGGTTCTGATATACCGATATTTGTTATCAGAGTGAAGATCGGGCAGCGTGAGTCAAGTACGTTTCAGGGGCAACCAGGAATTTCGAAGGGTAGGGGTTGGAGGGTGATAGAAAGTGCAATCGGTGTATTTATTTCTCAAAATTCGACTCGACTCACAAACGTCTGGCGCTCTTCCCTCTCTCGCAAAGCCCCTCCACTAATGTCACTCATAGCATTACATCACTCTTTCCCTAATTATAAAGGTATCTATTAGGAGGTCTCCAGATTCGTTCTGGATATCTTCGTTGGTTTTCATCAAAACGCTGTGTCTGACAGCCACTGTCATCACTGGTTTCTAGTGGCAATTCATTCATGTCATTTATTTGCGATATGTTCTCTGGCTTCGATCTCTCTTTTGGACGTTGCATGGTTTAAGGTAATTGTAATGCACAATTTCCACTTTGGTTCCACTAATCCAATCACGTAGGCTGTTCCAGTTTTAGATCTGGGGCTTAGGATTACATACGGTCCTATCGACTGATCCGCAAACATTCATGCCCGTAGATTTCGTTTCAAAACTTGCTGCCCTTCGACCAATGGTTTAAACGAGTTTTTACGGTTGTACTGTTCTCTGCGTTTCAAGGTGAACTTTGCTCTCGGATTCTTGGGCTTGTCGCAACATCTGGCTAGCTTTCTTCTGCAATTGCTTCGCCTTCTCGAGACGGTTGGTGGTGACATCTTTTCAGCTACCAATTCGAACTTCGAGCGAGGATGTTCCTTGAAAACTAGTTCATAGGAAGCTATACCGGTGCTTGTATGTACTCCTGTATTTTATGGCAACTGAACATCTAGCAGACGTTGCGACCGTTTCTTTGGGTGTTTATCTACTAGCTTGGTACATGTTTCTCCCATGGTACGATTGATCCGCTCGTCTCTGGAATTCCATTGTGGTGTATATGGCGGACTGAAGGTATGCTAGATGCCGTTACTTGTACAAAGTTTTTATTGTTTTGCAAACGGTCCCGCTAGTCTGCCCTCTGGTGCAATGCATCTCTGCATACTTTGTGGATGGATTTGTTATAACTGTAACTGTTCAATATCTGTCAATATCTCAGACAAACAGTCTGCATGAGTGGTAAAATGTGTTAATAACTGTGTAGCCTGTTTGTGTAATCTTTATGTTAACTTAATCACTCGGAGGAAATTAAAAATATGTAATAGTGACATAACTATGATAAAAACAGAGTTTTAGAAAAGAAAAAAGTCAGATATGCACTGAATCTCAAAGTGTGCGCGTCTCCATTCCATCGGCAAGAAACATAACCACGATGTTGTCGTATTCCTCTCTCGTTGTTTCTTTTGGCCGTTGATGTAAAGGAGCATTTCGGTGACCTTGGACTAGGGTTGCGACACACCGTCTTCAGGTTTTGGCGTAGCTTTCTATTTCTGCTTTCATTTTTGGCCACCAGCAATGGCGTTTAATCCGTGAGAGAACTTTGGATGATCCTTGGTCTCCTGTCATTGGCTAATGATAATAAGGTTCGGCAGAATGATGCCGGAACCAGCACTTGTTTCTAATTTTCCCTGGTAAACAATCCGAGTTCATTTCTGTACGTGGAGATATTATATGGCTTTAGGGTCTGTCTTGCTGGGGATGAAAATCCTTAATGTCTACCACCAAATCCTTGCACGCATTCCCAATTTCCTCCTGAGCAGCACCAAAAGTGACCACTGCACTTGGGTTCGCATCTTCTTCCATTAAACCGATGTTCCACCCAATTCGGCCCAAAGCGTCCACCATGCAATTATCATGTCCTCGAATAAACTCTATGTGTGGTTCGAATTCTGCCATGTCCGTCATCAATTTTTTGCTCTGCGACCAAAGGGATCTTTTTCTTCTCAAATCTTCAGAAGGAGTTTATGCTCAGTTTTGAACAAGATTTCGGCTCCTAACAGGTAATACCGAAAATGCTTCAGGGTGTCTCTGGCAAAGCCATCACTTCCCTGTCGCAGGCTGGATAAGAACGCTGTCGTTTGGTTCGTACCCTATTGAAACAGGCGACAGAATTTGTGTCCTTGTCAATCTTCTTGTGACAACTCTCCACCCAGATCAACTTTACTGGCATCATTAGTAACGACATATGATCGACTTGGATCCGGGTGTCTAGTACTGAAGCCTTCATTACGGTGTGTCGTAAGAGTTTTCAATGCTACTTCTTCTTCTTTGTCCCATGTGAAGCTCGTGTCTTTTTCCAAAAGCCTTGTCAGGGTCATCAACTGTACTAAAATCCTTGATAAACTTCTGATACCATCCAATAGCGCTCAGAAACACCTGTACCCCCTTGAGGCATATTGTAGCAGGCCAGGCACGAATTGCTTGTAATTTGTGTTCCTCTGGTCACACACCTTTGTTATTAACTCTATGTCCCAGAAATGTTACTTCGAGCCACGCTAAGGCACATTTCTTTGCGTTGATTTGCAGCCCATGGCGTTGTAATGCATCGAAGACCTCTTCGACGATTTCACCAAAGGATTTGCTAATAATGGAAATGCCATCCATATATAATCCCAACCGATTTGGTGGTATATGGCCAACTCTCTACATCAACCGAAAGTCACTGGACTTTCCTTTAGACCATAGGGCATTCTTGTCCATTTCCAAAACCCTGCAGGCGATCGAAATGCCATCTTTATTCTATCGTCTTTAGCTAGTAGGACCTGCAGGTGACCTTCGGCCAAATTGATTACACTAAAGTAGTAAGCACCTGAGAACTTATCCAAAACCTCTTGCAAATCACCAGTGGAGAATGGATTTTGAAGGGGTCAGGTGTCCAGCCTTTGCACAGGTTCATTAATTTTTTGTTAATCCAAGGTTATGCCGCCTCGGTGTTCTCACAATTGGATTGGATATTCCGTCGGTATGGTGTGCTCTACAGTTGTAGTGTGGCCGTGATTCCCTGGGTAATCAAAGACACTTGCATTTTGGGGATTAGATCTTCTGTTCTTCCTGGTGGTATTTTGCCCTGGCTAACGCCAGTCAATTTTACTCATCAAAGGGAAAACCCACCGTCACCAAGGAGTTGAGTGCTCTACTTTTCTAACGTGCTTATTAGGGAAAAAAAACCCGGGGTAGATCACAGAAAACCGCCCTAATCATGCTTTAAAACCCAAGCCAGACAATGTTATAAAGTGCTCATGCATTAGCGATTATATGTTATATGAGAAATGTTTTGTCTTCCTACGACTGAAATAGAATACCATAACATGAGTTAAAAAATTCGGCCATTGACATGACAGACCTTAACACGGCGGGTACGGGGCACGTGCCCCCGTGAGCCCTGTTTTATCCTACATGATGGTGTACATCAAGACTAGCGCACACATCAAACGTGGCTGATTCAATTGAAACTAGCTAAGAGAGGATAGAAACAGGACCGTATGGTCGTTGGCAGCCCCTTTCTGCATAAAACTGAAATACAACTGCAAACAGGTTAAGAGGTATTGACGCCTCTCTAGCACGTGGATGTGGTTTTGCTTGTCGTTCAAGTGGTTCTTGTGTGTCTATACAGCTTATTTTGTATCGATACTGTTTCTTCGGTATTATACTTGTGCAAAACAAAGTCCCGAACGTTATATATTAAGCAATGAAATACGTTACACAACCACACCTAATGCAAGCCCAACCAAGGCATAAATAATCCAGCCATGGACCCGCCAGTTAAATAACGTTATGTTAGGGGCTGATCACATGGAGATTTTTCAACCCGTGTTCACGAACAAATCCCTTTGCGATTACATGGTGAAAATTCCCGAGATGAGCGGGGCTGAAAAATCCCATGTAATCGCACAAAATTCCACCCGGGCTGAAATTGAAAAACGCTCGGGAACGATGCCAAAATGTAAAAATAACAAAGATCGCCTCGCAATTTCTGCGTGGATTAAAATTCGACCTAAATTTCAGCCCGGGCGGAAATTTCCGATACAAAGCCCTGATCCCATACAAAGATTCAGTCCAGCCAAAGCCAAACCAGTAACCAAGAAAATTACGTAAAATAACGCCAAGGAAATTGTAAGACAAAGTGACAAAAGTACAAACCCAAGAATGTCAATATCGGGATTCCACACGGTTTACTAGATTTACTCATAGATGCAAACACATCTATGGCGTGAAAAATTACAACTCCATGAGTATTTCACGCAGTAGTCGATTTTCTTTTGAAAATGATCACCTACCCTTGAGATACCGTAAATCAATAAAATTTGCGGACGTCAAGCTCGAGATGACTACTGATTCGGGTTTTATTTCATTCAACTACTCATTCAACTATTCATACAACATCGTTGAACAACGTCAACTCTAAATATCAAAAATATAAGGAAAGTCCGACAAAAAAAGTTTTACTACGAGAGTTGATATTTGAGAGTGTTTCTGTAGCGATAGAACGAACATCATGAGTCCAATGAAATAACTTTTTAAACGTAGGTGTTGCCTACAAGAGGATCGTCCGATTCCATTTTATTCTTATAGGCAACGCCCATGTGGCTGGCATGAATTTGCGGGTCATCTTTCTTCTGCTGCTCTTCTATGGACATGTGCTTGTCCATTTGGTCAACAGCTAATGGGTAGAGGAAAACTACTACCAATGCATCTTCCACCATGTTACCCGAAATGCCACATCTATCCCGAATTGCCATTCTTATCCCAACTACATAGGCAAAGAATCCACATAGCACAGCCCAACCAACATATGCCAGACCACTTTCCACAACTTCCAATACATGGAGAAGAATCCAACCATAAAATAGGAATGCCATGATCACCATGTAGCGCCAGGGATGATTGTGGTAGACTTTTCCAGCAGCGCGACCTGCCGGCCACCACGGAGCGGTAATTGCAAGGAGTACTCTGGAAATGCTTTTCCAAGAAGGAAAATCCATCACTTCTACTAAACTGGTAGAGAAGTCATGTTCATTTTCGCTGATGTCATTATACTCCGTTTTTAACACTCTCCAAACGGACACACACAGCAGGGTCAAAACCGGAGTGTACGGTAAACCAGAAGCAACGGCAGCTGCCTGCAGTGCACTTATAGCATTCTTACCTCCAGCTGTAAGCAGAGCAGTAGCACATGCTCCCTCGGTCAGTGCCCAAAAGATGCGCTGAGCAACTGGTGGGTTTGGGCTGCCATTGGCTGACAGACAATCAATAACTAAGGATCCACTGTCAGAGCTAGTAACGAAATACAGCACTATGCTCACCATGGATACAATTTTCAGAAATTTTCCAACGAAGTCGCCATACTGTTGGATTAAATCAAAATACATCTGAGTCTGAGTTCTGCACGAAAGACGGAACAAATGACCATCTGGTTCGGTGGCGTTCGTTCCACCCAAAGGCGAGGAGCAGTTGATTCCTTTCACAGCAGCTTCGCGTTCCATGTTAATTCCTGCACCACCAATAAAGGCAAACCACAAAAAGGTGAAGATAATAGGAGCAGTGAGAGTAGAATTGATAAAATTTTTTATAGTTCTTCCCTTCGAGATCTTGGCGATGAACATTCCAACGAATGGCGACCATGATACCCACCAGCCCCAGTAGGCGATGGTCCAACCATGCATCCAGTCACGTGCCTCTTTACCATCAGGTGCATTACCAAGTTGTGCATATGCGTCAGTGTGGAACCCAAGTTGAATCAAATTCTGAAGGTAGTATCCAAGACTTTGGATATACAAGTTCAGAAGGAAAGCGGTGTTGTCCGAGAAGAGAATGATCAACATTATAAATATACCGAGGCTAAAACAGATTTCACTGAGACGACGAATGCCAAGTCTAAGACCAGAAACAACGGAAATGGTAGCAAAAGCTGTGATCACCCAGATCACTATGGTCTGGTTGGTTGTATTTTCTTCAATGTCACTGTTTACCATCCTGAGACCAGAGTTCATGGTCATTGCGCCAGCACCAAGACTGGCGCAGACACCAAACATGGTTGATACAATTGAGACTATTTCGATGATGTCTCCTATCCATCCAAAGATTCTATCTCCTAAGAGAGGATAGAAACAGGACCGTATGGTCATTGGCAGCCCCTTTCTGTGTGCAACCACACCCAACGCAAGCCCAACCAAGGCATAAATAACCCAGCCATGGATCCCCCAGTGAAAAAGGGTTATGTTGATGGCATCCTGTGCTCTTTGGTTGTCAGAATATCTGTTAGAGGAAAACGTATATTTAATCAACAACGAATGTCACAATATCGATTTATAGTACCCAGTAATATGAAACGATAAATTCACATTTAACCTACACTGCTGAAGTCAACTGAAGAAGTCGACTCTAGAGGGATGTGAACTCGCACCTTCGGGAATCCGGTCCGCAGCTCTACCTGTTGAGCTATCGAGCCTACAGGGATTGGAGGCGAGTTATTATCCAACTTAAGTGCACGAGTAATTCTCGCGACAACTTAACGCTATCAACGAGGATGGATGTGCAGTGTTTCAATTCTATTTCAGAAACATCCTCAGGGTAATTTGAAACGATAAATTCACATTTAACCTACACCGCTGCAGTCAACTGAAAGTGGTGTAGGTTAAATGTGAATTTATCGTTTCATATTGCCCTAAGGATGATTCTGAAATAGAATTGAACCACTGCACATCCATCCTCGTGGATAGCGTTAAGTTGTCGCGAGAATATCTCGTGCACTTAAGTTGGATAATAACTCGCCTCCAATCCCTGTAGGCTCGATAGCTCAACAGCTGGAGCGGCGGACCGGATTCCCGAAGGAGCGAGTTCAAATTCCGCTCGAGTAAACTTTTTCAGTTGACTTCAGCAGTGTAGATTACATGTGAATTTATCATTTCACATTACCCTGAGGATGATTCTGAAATAGAATACCCAGTAAGTTGAAAGTTAGCACAGGTATAAGTTAAAAATCTTTAATAAAAAGGACCAAACGTTGTCGGCTATATAGTAATCTTCAGGGTTAAAAAAGAAACATAACGCTGAGGATGACTATATAGTCGAAAACATTTGGGCTTTTTTATTACAGATTTTTAACTTACACCTGTGCTAACTTTTTTGACATATTATATTCAGCAATATACTTTCATGAATACCCAATAACTCATGAAGAAAAACGAAAAGAGGTAGCTGCCTAATTAAAAGCTGTAAGCCAAACTAAAAAGCATTCCTAATTGAGACAAACTTTACATCGATTTACTCTGCAAAAATGCGTTGTAACTCAAAAATAATTGGCAAGTGCGGACATTTAAATGCATTCGTATTCATACAATACTGGCACCTGAACGTTTCGGATTTTTTTACAGCACGTCTTGCAAATCTCAAACCATTCGGCCGCTCATATTGTATCTATTACACATACGTTCACATATACATGTTCACACGTAACACATATACACAGGTAACACATATACCACATATACTGTTCTAAGATATACATATGTACAGATACATACTCATGTATATTGAGGGGTTTAAAAAGAATATTGTAGGTTTACAGTTTAATAAAGCTAAGGCGAAGTCAAGAGAAAGTTTGGAAAATACTTTGTGAAACTCATAAATAATTCATGAGGAAAATTCAAAAGAAATTAATGTTCAATTAGTGTACGTAAATGTGATACAACCACAAGTGGCTGTATCAGATTCAGATATCGGTTCTGCCTTGACTCTCCGATATTAAAACAGCACTTTATTTTGAGTTAAAATTACTTCAAAGTCTTCGTTTCACAAGTACTTTTCAACATTAGCGTCGGTGTTGTATCGGACATACAATCACTCGCCTTCGGCTCGTGGTTGTAAATCCGTTACAACCGATCGCCGCTTATGTTGTAAATACTACAGGGATAATATTAGAAATATATGGTGGTTTTGTTTGTGAATTTTCATCTCGTTATGTCCAAAATTAAGGATAATACAGATTCGCTTTGGCCGGTTTTACATGCCTCGGAGTCCACTGTATGAAAATGGTTTTGGGGGAGAGAAGCTTCTGGTGGTATATAGGAGACTAAGAAATCTGAAGAATGAATTGGTTAGTATTCAAGTTAAGGAACAAATTGAAATAAGAAGAGGTATGAGGTGATGTGGCTAAGCTCATCGTAAAATTTGCAAATATGTGAACGTGGAAGAGATTTTCAGTTCAGGGAAGCGTAGACTACGTTTAAAATGAATTTTACGTTGCTTGTGATTTGAAAGCGGTCACGATATCATTTGTAAGAGGTGCGATGAGATCTGTAGGTAGTACCGTAAGGCCTTTAAAAACGCACTTCGACAATCATAGAACGGCGTTTGTATAGATACGGGAGGGGTATATCGGGATCGCATTTGGATGCGCATTTTCGAAGGACACTCAGGTATAGATATTGTAGAATAAGTAATCGATAAGATCAATTTTAATAAGCCAACAATGAGAGAAATATTTTAGACGTACAAGTTAGATACCTTTATTCCTAAAGGACTGAATGTTAGAGACTCTTGGATCTCTTTGAAGACAACTTGCATAAGGTAAACAGGGCTTGTATCTCTGTATTTCTTGCTTTTGATAAAGGAGCAGGATCCCGAATTGTTAAAGTTTTAATAAAGTTCATTTTTTATCTCACTTATTTATATTTGTATACATACAAATTTTACTTGTTTCTCAAACGTTTGATAATTCACAAGCAATATAAACTAAATGTGATGCCGAACTGATCAACAGAACAACTCTGAACCACATCTACATTTCCATTTGCCTTCGGGTCCCATTTTTCATGGAAGAACTGATTTCTTTTAGTAATTGTTCTAGCTTTTATAAACTAGTTTTATAGTCATCCAAAGCTGGTTTTGTACCGATGAAGATCGTTAATTTTGTGAATAAGAGCAGTTTAAAAATCAGTTTTATTAACGTTTTGGGCACTGCTGTTCTTCACAACACTCATGAACGTCTTGAAGAAGGGAAGTACCCGAGACGTAAACTAAGCTGATCTTTTTTTAACTGTTCCTGTTCATACTTTATTTAATGCCTTCGAACAATGACCAACAACGGTTCCTTGATCTACCTATTTACATGTATACATAAATATACATATATATACATACATAAACGTATATATGCACACGCATATACACACATACATTTTATATATATATATATATATAGATATATATATATAGAAAAAAGTATTATTGTGGTAACGACGGAGACTATAAATAAGTTAACCACTCATTTCGCACAAACCTTTTCGCTTTTATTGAAGCTCTCCAGGTGTTAACTAACTTATTTATAGTCTCCGTCGTTACCACAATATACATTTTTTTCTATAATTCCACTTGTGTTAGACAATCAAAACCTTTTCTACGTGTACATGTACGTGTGTTTTATATAAAATGTATGTCATTTTGGTATACATATGAGCGAGTTTTGGTTTACGAAATGCAAAAGAGTGCTCGATACCGCATAAGTAGAGCAAGCACATAAGTATAAGTAATAAATAATAATATTACTAGTTGCACTAAACGCGACTTCTTGCAACTAATCGACAAACACTTCCCGCCAAACAACAAACTACACATATTATTCAACAGAGACACTGTTCGTGTTAGTTACAGCTGCAGCGAAAACATGAAAACATTTATTAAAAGGCACAACAATACAATACTGAAGCGACACGACAG
>JBAHVQ010000219.1:354834-379863 GCA_036872915.1 Nanipora kamurai
GTGGCTTTCTGAATAACATCCGTTCCAATAGAACATCCCAATTTCCTTATATTTCTTTTTACGCTTCCCGTCATTATTCCCAAGGTCCCTATGGCAACTGGTAAGATTTCTACATTCCTTACTTCATCCTTCCAGCATTTAAGGATTTCATATCTTAGTTCTGTGTACACGTCCATCTTCTCCTGTTTTTTCAGCACCACTCGGGTATCAAATGGGCAGGCAATATCTACTATAAAGCATTTCTTAGTTTCTTTGTCCACCACAACTTGATAATTGTTGACAATTATCAAGTTGTTGGGCTATTCCTGCGTGCAAACAGTTGAAATTTTTTATCCAATATCCAAATAGTCCATCTTCTCCAGTAGCTTTCGAATTTGATGTTCTTCCCATTTGTTTCTTAATGTCTTCTTCTATTATCTTAATCTCATCTTGTTGTTTGACATCTTTACGTCTTTCATGAATATTTTTCAACCATTCTGTGCTGCCATTATGTTTTGAATCTTTACTCCAAATATCATTCCAAAACTTCATAGTTTCATCTGCGTCAGGTTGTAGATCACTTTCTCGCTCCATACCCTCGATTTTCTCAAATAGCAATTTCTGATTCTTTTCAAATAGTCTGTTTTGATAGAACTGGTCATTTCGTTCCTCATATTTTCGCAATTTCGTTTCCTTTGCTTTTACCCGTTGTTTAAGTTCTTCAGTTACTGTAGAGAGACCTTTCTGATGTACATGATACTTCCTTTCCAGCTTTTGTTTCCAAAAGCTACTCTGTAACCAATCATGTTTCCATTGGTTCATTCTCGTGATATCACCTTTCAATTTTTTAATGTTCTTTTTCATTCTCCTTTTCCACCACGGCTCTTCATTTCGCCCATTTCGCCTATTCTTTTTGTTGCCATGTATTAAATCAGAAACTACACTACCACGTGCCAGTAAAAGCATATTCGTCTCGCTAATATCCTTAGTTTCTATTTTACCAATTACCATATTTACCTTTCTTGTTTTATCTTTTACCGATTTGCTGTCATATCTCAAATTAACACGTTCCAGCTGTGCGGTTGACTCTAATTTTTGTTCAAGCATCTTTAAGATTACTCTTTCTTCTTCATCCAATTCATTTTCATTAACATTAACTTCAAATTGGTAGTGTGCGTTCTCCCGGGTTCTCTGGTTGTTTGCTCCATTTTCCTGGTGATGGATGTCCTCCATTGTTGAACTTTCATTTTCTTCATTGCCTACGTTTCGTGCTTCTTCGCTTGTACTTGTGTTGCTATTTTGTTCAATATTTCTTGTAATCTCTTCCATTTCTACACTAAAATTTGACTGCTTTTTGTCTGGCCTCTAACCTTCGACCTGCTGTCTGGCTTCGGTGACCCTACCAGGAGCCTAAGCTCCCGCCAGCACAGCTCTTAGGATCACGGAGGCACACAACCCCTCCCACCACTTCAAGGTATCAACCATACAGAGGGATTATTATTATTATTATTATTATTATTATTATTATTATTATTATTATTATTATTATTATTATTATTATTATTATTATTACTATTATTTGTTAAAAATATTTAACAACGGTAACTGTTCAGAATTCACGGGTATCTAGTTTCCAAGGGGCTGCTGCTGTAGTAGCAAATTACCACCTATATTTTAAATATAGTTGCAAGTCATGAAGTATATGTAAGTTATATATAAAACCAGTTACCGTAAACATAATTTTGAGCTCTTGTAAATTTACGCCTTCTGCTTAGAAATTCATTGGTAAGTTATTCCACCTATAATCGTGGCAATCGATTTTCCGGGCGGAAAACGTAATCGAAGAACAAAGATTAAAGCCCAGCTTAAAGCTTTTAAGTGTAACGCCATAATAAATATATAATAAAAACACAACTTCAAAACATTTAAGATAACTGACGTTTCGTAGCCATCGTGCAACATCTTCAGAGTATTAAATTACAGTTGTTCAGATCTATTTATGTTATACAGGTCAAATTTACAACCAGCGAACCAATAATTAGCAGTTAACCAATAGTAAAAAGGTGATAATGTGAAAGCTGGCTAACCGACCGGAAGAAGGAAAACTAAAATGAAGAAAGAGAGATCGAAGAAATGTTTTCGTTGAGGTTAGGTTTAAGTTGAGATACAAGTAAACTCTCTCTCAAATGAGTAGTTCGAGGTTAGAAGAAGAGCGACTAGAAAAAACTATGGAAAAATCGTCAGGAGAAATAGCGTGTGAGGTTCTGTAAGATTGCACCAGGATAGCAGAAAGTGAAGAGGTTGCCAATTTCTTCCCCGTCAAAGGCGAAGCTCCCATCTGTTCTGAAATTCGTGTGTGTAAGTCGCGCCGGGTTTGGCCCAAATACAATACTGAGCAGCATTGACACGTGTATTTATAAACGACACGCGATCTCAGAAGCATGGGAAAGGAAAGAAGCTGGACAACCGTTGTCCGGATTGAAAGATAAAACGTAAAGGGACTTCAGGAAAGGCTGAGGAACACAATTTCGTAACCTGCGTTCTGATCTGTAAAGAGTGAGGTCCGGTAAAAGGTAACTTAAAATAAATCATAATTTATTTTAAGTTCAACCTTAAGTATTCCACCTACTAGCGCCAGAGTAACTAATACTCTTTTTCAAGAATTTCGTTTGGGGTTTTTCGACTAAGTAATCTTTTGGGATTACTGCAAAGTTGGTATTTTTTATTATTTGAAACTTGGAACATAAGAGCCATATTTTTAGGTACTGGCCCTTTTCTTACTTTAATCATAAATATAGCTTTTTGGTACATTCTCCTTTCTTTAAGAGTTCCAATTATGTGTCTGTAATAAATCCGTTGTCCTACAGTTGTCCCGTATCAAACTATAGTAGTCAAAATAAGGAAGGATTACAGACTTACCGTAAATCCTCTATTAATCCTCCAGAGCCCTATTTATTTTTACCATGTTTATGGAGGGGCTTAATAGAGAGGAAGGGCTTATTTAATTTGGGGAAATACTACGCTACCACTATTTTCTTTTTTTGGTAATTCATAAATTTCCAAAGGTTACCACAGTTAAGAAAAATGTTTGAAATAACATGTACAATGCATATAATATAACGTAAATCTGCATGTCAGACCTCCCTCAACCAGAACAGGAAACAGAGTACCGGTAACTTTAATTCTTCTCTTTTTTTCCAGATTGATATAGTAAAATGTATTGATAATACTGTCTGTCGCTTAATGTTGAGGTTGTAAGGGGAAACGGAAGGCGACCTAATAAATTTCTTGCTCCAAAAAGGGCTCCTTAATTGAGATGGGAGGCTTAATAGAGGACTCATGGTGTATGTTGCCATCAAGACATCTTTGGAGACAAGGTTTACCACGTCTTAACATACCTAGTACTTTTGATACTTATTATTACTATACTAAGTGATTACTTAGAAATCTAATTATAAAAAATATGTAAAAATATAGAGGAAGCGCGGTCAGGTGAAGGTATGATAATATTAAGAAATGTTCTCTGACCAAAATATTTATTCACGAGCTTTTGGCCACCAGTCTGTATCGTTCAACAGGTAGAAGATCAAAATGAAGACAAAATAATAGGTGGTATCTGTAATTACAAAGAAAGGTTACAGTCATAAGTTAAAACAGTGATAATACGTAAATGTGGAATGTCACTGCATGGGGTGCATCAAGAAATTAGCGGCAGCATTGTTTGTTGGTAATAATAGAGTATTGTTTCGGTAGAGGTTTGAAATTGTTGTCGGCTTCTTCTGTTGTTGAAGTGTGCCAAGATTCTAGTGTTTTTCAGATTCTATACTGTCCTTTGTCAATTATTTTCTCGTTTTGAAAGTCGGTTTTGTGGTTGTTTTTCCAAGCGTGGCTTGCGATTATGGAGCCTTGAACGTACTTTGAGACATTCCGAATATGTTCTTTTTTCCTGGTTTCATAGGATCTTTCAGTTTCTCCGATGTATGACTGTAGACAATTAGGGCATGTCATCTGTAAGATCCCTTATATCTTTATCTAGCCTACACCATTCCAACCACAATACTAGAGGAAATATGAAGATGATCGCGGCCGCCTTCAGAACACTGGAGAACGACACAAACGCATATCTAAGATGGACTTTTATTTCCACTGAACGAGACTTTGTTAACGCTTTTTCTTTTAGTTAACTGAAGGTCTTGGAATTTCAATGGAACTTGGGTGTTTCATGGCTGGAACAGTAATGAGCTCACAAGGAGAGCTCGCGGCTAGAAAGGTACAAATTCTACTATACTTTCTGCGTGGAAGAAATAGAACGGAAACATACAAAATTAAAGAAAGGAAAGGAGATAAAAGGAGAGGAAAGAAAAGGAAGGAAGGGAAGGGATAGAGAAGAATGTGGGGGAAACAAAGAGAGTAAAAGAAACGAAAGAAAGGAAAGGATAGGAAAGAAAAGGTTCGGAAAGGAAAAGAAAGGAGATGATTGGGCAGAAAAGGAAAGGAAAAGATAGGACAGGAGAGGACAGGCAAGAAAATAAAAGAATAGGAAAGGAAAGAAAAGGATAGGAAAAGATGTAGAGGAAAGAAAGAGAGCGAGAGAAAGGTAAGCAGGAAAAGGAATAGAAGAATAACAAACGAAATAAAGAAAACGAAAGAAAGAAGGATAAAAGGAATGAAAGAAAGAAAGAATAAAATCGAATAGAGAAGAATTAAAATTTAAGAAAGAAAAAATTGAAGGGAAAAAAGTGCTAAGGATCACTTTAGGAGTGAACAGTCTTACTTGATACATTCTTACAGATTGCTACCTTGCTGGAACCTGTCCGAGATATCTTTTCGTGTCTTTTCTTCGCTTCGATCGGTACGTCTGTGAAATGTTTTAAGTAATCAAGATAATGTTATGAATTCAAATTTACAATTCCGTTTCCTATATCCTTTTCCTCGTCCTGTCGGAAGAGGGAACCCTGGGTAAGAGGTTGCTCAAATATATAACATGTGTATTTCTATTTTGTTGTATTTAGGTTTGCACGTGTTCCCAACGTTCCTTTATGATCAATTACCACTTATTGTCACCCTAACTTTGGGTGTGGTCGTAATTAAGGTTAGTGACGAAACCATTGGCGATCACGAGCACGAAGCGAAAAACGCCTTGGCCCGGTTTCTTAAAACCTCCACTTATGTGTCCTCTTAAGTCTTCTTGGAATGCAAAAGTGTATACAGTTTATGGCTGTTGCGCAAATAAGCTTACCGTACCCGGACACGTACAAGTTGTAGGACTATTTCGGAATTTGCATTGTCTTTATATATTTATATATAATGCCGATATATATATATATATATATATATATATCGGCATTATATAAATCGGCAATAAGCTTTGAAGCTATAACAAGCACTGAAGCTATAACAATGATTTTATCAACAATAAAATCGTTCTTATACCTTCTTTTTATATTCAAAGACTTGTGGAAAATTATATTCGGCAACTGATTTTTTAATTACTCAAAACACCTTGGCAACGCAATGCTGACGCAGACCGTCTCATTCACACATTAAAGAAATTAAAATATCTCAACCACAAGGTGTAATTTAGACAAACTGTACAAGGTGTTCCTTCATCATTTCAATTTTCTTTTTTCTAAAAAGGCAAACTTACTTTTCGCTTCATAAGCCCTTTAAAAAGCGGTTAATTCGACAATTCCTAAAAATCTTTGGTTACGTGGCAGCTTGAAGGGATCAAGAAGCTCTTTGTTATAAAATGCAACGCAGTTGTGGAGAGCTTTAGAAAAATTTGAATTGTCGAGAGGATTCCACATATTTGGTTGTATTTTCGAAATAACAAACATTCCCCGAATTTTTTGAGTTATATAAATAGGTACGTGGGAACGTAAAAATAGGTCAAGTATTGCGAACCCGAAAGGCGAGTGATCCACCATTCCGAGTTCTTCCTAACTTTTACGAGTGTTCATATTTTCAGACGCCACCACCTGCCTGGCAAGCGTGCTCGATACTTGTTCAACTTGTTGCTTAAATGCTTTTACCTTATTTAGGAAAACAATCGGACGTTGTTACCTTTGCAGCTTGGCCAATAATTCAAACAGCTTTGTTAGGGGATGAGTCTAGTGCAGCATAAGCTCAATTGGTGGAAACGCTTGCTAGGAACGTGGAGGCCAATGAAAGAAATCAAGAACAAAAAAAAAATAACGAACTTGAATTTCTAGTTGATTGAATTGCTTGGTCAATCACCCAGCCCAGTTTTGATATGTTATTATATAAAAGTCTCGGTTGCGATTAAATTCGTCTTCGTGTGCTTAAATCTTATTTACGTTTAACCACGTGAGTAAAGTGGTTATATAGAGTTTTCCAGTTCGAAAAACATAGATTTCTCGAAATTCCTGAGAACCAATCATTAATGTTTTCTTCCAGTTTGTTCTCAAAATTGTAAGAATGAATAATTATTCAAGAAAACAGTACCAATCAAAACAAATCCTACCCCAAATACATCTGTAGTTTAGCAGGGCTACCAGTAACCATATGTTGTCGCGAAGACCTTTTGTACTTAAAGTATTTGACACAGATTTTATGGCGATGACAGAAAGTTGTACCCCAATGATGTATTATTATATTTTTTTTCTAGTTCATGATTGCTTCCTCCGTATTACGTTTGCTCATGCCCGAGACACGCAACTTAAGGTTCATCGTAGCTGCTGGCTTGGCTCAGGTTAGCGAGTTTTCCTTTGTGCTTGGTAGTCGTGCAAGACGATTGGGATTAATTTCAAGAGAGGTATGTGAACTCGTAAAATATCGCTGACCAGTTATCGTAGCCTAAACTCTGATCAGGATATGCACTCGTGAAAGCCAATTTGATCCAATCGAGGGGCATTGCTGTGGCCGTATTGGGTATAGGTTCTTTGAAATTGTAGACACTAGTTGAACTGTTTTACCTTTTTTTTTCAAGCGTAGCAACTTAGTTGAGTTAGAGACGAAGTTCTGGGGGGACGCACTTAACCCCTTTCAGTTTCTGTCAATTTCCTTCAATTATGAATGGCTAACCCCTATGGTGATATTTTAGTGCCAAAATAGTGATTGCAAATCTTTAGAGAGCATACTCTCCTAGTCCTCTCTGGTGAGGAATGTTTACAGTCAACAACCATTTTAGCTATCGATTCCAATAATTTTATTGTTCCTTACGGAAATTCATAAGCAGCAGCCGTAAACGTTGTGCCACCGCACCAAAAGTTCCGACAATCTGGTTCTGACCCACCAGTAAGTGGGTGGGAATAACACTCTTCAGCACTACCCAGAGACCAACCACTTCCTGCAAATTTGCTCCTATAGGTCCCTTGCACTTATTCCCCTGTTGGAGGAAAAAATGCACACGAACAAAAGAATTTCCATGAATTATTTGATTTGTTCAACGTCGGAACTTTTAAGTTAACCTCCAGATTGTTCGATTACCATCCTCTCTGTTATCTCCCCTTGTAAAAGTTTAGGGATTTAACCTTAGTAGATTGACTAAAGTTTATTTCTAGAGTTAATTATCATGTGTACTTTGTTGGTTTTTAGATTTACTTGATCATTCTTAGTGTAACATCACTTAGTATTTTTATCGCACCGTTATTGTGGAAAGTCGCGTTGTGGAAATATGCTGGAAGACGGATTCATGCGCCATATATATTTATCAAGATTATAACCTTTCTATTTAACAAATTGGTCCAAGTCTTTCCGTTGTAAATTTAGGGACGCATGTCAGCGCTTCCGCAAATTCGGAAAATAAATCGAAAGTGGGCTAACTCACTCAACAGAGTTGTGATAAAGATGGAGAAAACTGGGTTATATATTGCATTCTGAAATTCTGAACTGGCAGTAGTGGTAGGTACCTCATCACCTACTTGTTACTGGTAACGAATAAAATATTGCAAGATCAGCAGAAGACTAATATAATTTACTTTTGTTGTCTGAGGAACGGCATATTGGTTACGCAAAGTAGAAACTCAATATTCTTGGGACCTTATATAAAGCGTATCCACACCATTTCCAGAAATTCACATAATGAAGGGCATGGCAGCCATACCTAACCAAAGAAGATTAACTAAGATCTTTTGTTAAGGAACACTAGCATGGAGGCTATGACGTCAAGAGAAAACGCCCTGTACAGCGAGTGGGCTTAGTTCTAAAAAACCCTCATTTCCCAGTTCTGTAGGTTTTGTTTTACTATTCTCAAACTCAGTAATAGATCATATAGCAAGATAAATTATTTACCAGTATAAATCCGAGGAAGATTGCAGCTGAATTTTGCCAACTTTGTGTTTCGATTTTTGTCTCTCAAAATACTGATTCATTTGGAAAGTACTTTCAAACACATGTTTGCTGGTTTTCCCTCAATTTCAAAATATCTCAGAACTCATTGAAAGAGCAAGGCTTTGCTTCGTCTTTTTAACTCGCCTCTCTATATTTGGAATTTAGAGGAAGACCAGGCCAATTTGCATTTGAAATATGACTTGACTGTCTGTTGCTGTATGTACGCTCAGGCAGACAACTAAAACCGTGGCATGTCAAGAATAAATGGTTGGACAAGTACACGTCAGATAGACTTCCTGTAGGTTGATAAGTTGAAAATGCTGGTTTTGTACTCACATGTTTTGCCTGGTCCAATCGATGACTAAAATGAACAAATTATGTAAATGTTGTACACAAATTTGTACATGTGAAAGTTTAGTGTTATTGCCGTCGACATGTGAACGGTCGTCAAGCTCTTGTCCTTAGAAAGACAAGAACTGAGCCTCAGATGGGAATCGAACCTGCAACCTTCTGATGACTAGTGAGATATTTAAACCATTAAGCTAGCAGGGCTCAGATGGTAAGCAAAGGTGCAGATTCTTCGTCCAATAATCCCGAGTCCGATTCCCGTCTGTACCCCAGAAATTGTTTTCTGAGGATACGAGCTGAATGGATGTTGATTGTAATCTTAAATATAACAATTTAATCTGCTCAAAACGAATGAATATCAGAATACGCAACTTTCTCCTTGTCGAATTAAACTTTTTATTCGTCTCGCTTTCCGTCCAGCGTCTGTTTTCGAGTTCTCAATATGCGTATATGTGGTTTTAGGTGTAAGTTATTGTACACTTCAGATGTTAGCTTACGACGAAATAAAAGCTAACGAGAGGTCTCGTTCTGGTCGAATACTTTCAGTATATCTGTTGCCAAAACTTCTGCCACGTCGTGCTCTATCTTTGGGAAAACTGCAGTACTTTATTAACTTTGGCGAATCGACGATTCTTGAAGCATCTTTCAACAAAGGCATTAAGTATCTATAGTTCCCTTAAACACCAGGGGCCGGTTGTATGAAAAGGTGATTAACTTTAATCATGACCAGTGCTTCATTTTAGCTAATTTGGGTCAGTGTAGGAGAACTTAACTACGTTTTAATCATCCTACATTTGATTCAAACATGACTAAGAACTTTATACAACCTGGCCTAGGTTATCTGATACTAGAAACATGGTGGACGTTTGTAAAACGGGAACTCCAGGGACCCTAGAATAAGACCTCCCGTTAGTAACCTTGTCCGTAGATCCTTAATGTTGTAATGAAGAAATAATGAAAGGCTCTCCAACTTTGGAAGTTTGGCCGTGTCAGATCCAGGGAGGGGCAAGAGGACTCACGTTCCCTAATTGACAATGGCAGGAGCCAAATCCAAACCCGAAATAATCAAAATCGAGAGAAGTTTGGAATCAGCTGTGCGGGCTAATGCTGATGATTTCGTGTGAAGTAAAATGCCAAAGGGCTGTTTCCGTCGGTCTAAGGTGGATGCCAACATGTTATTTTTATCCCTCTCTATTATATTTATATGTTGTATTCATACCTTATTGTTTTAGTGGCTGTTTATTTATATAAGTGTTCCAAATTTACCACAAAAAGCAAACTATAAGCACTGGAGCTTTGCGGGGAAGTTTGCCCATTTTATGGTGCTTTCTTCTTGTCAATATCCATGGATATCGTAGCCAATTAGATTCTATCATTTGTATTGGACTGTGAGTAATGAGTATATACTCGATTTCCGTTTGCAAATTATAATGTATCGAAAAGTACGCTAGAGCTAGAACAGATTTCATACGAAATGGTGTTTATTCGACTAATATTTTTTGAATTTTGGAAGGTATATATGCAAGCCAATTGTCTGTGTCGGTCTACATGCAAAATGGATAGATTGATATGCTCGTGAAAATATCTACCTATTTTGCATGTAGACCTACACACAGACAATTGGCTTGCATATGTAGTAATGCCAAACGGGTAACATTTTTGTGTAATATTTAAAAACCGAGTAGGAGTACTTTATCTGATATAAAACACGAGGTAACAGCTGAGTGTTTTAGACCCGATAAAGCACGATCTACGAGTTTTTAGAGTACGAAACCCTTTAAACACTAATTGAAGAAGAAATTTTTGCAATTGCTGCTTTTTGATCCGCAATAATTTGATAAGAAAAGTGAGCGAGATCTACATCAGATATGTAGATCCGTTACGGTTATGATTTTCTTTTGTGTTTTCTTCGTGAATTGTGAGTTTTAGAATTATTTCATAGAAAACTGATTTCAACATGAGCGTCCTCCTCGACTGGACAGGAATGAAATATTTTTAGTATATTTGCTAAGTTAACTTACTACTATTGAAGCTGGTTGCTAACAATTTAACCAAAACTGCTTATTGAAATTTGTTTTTTACGGTGGGGAAGGCTTTGTGAAGGGACAGTTCGTCAAGTACTCCTATTCTGAGTTCCTAACAATTCTTATTGCATTCCAAGTTTGAAATGTTCGTTGCAAATTTCCCAGGAAATCCACATTTTCAATGGGAGGTTGCCACAGCAGAGAACAGGACGTTCTTCCGACGAATGGAAGCTCTAAACCTAGGGAAAAACTGAAAGACAGAAAGTTGCCTTGTGGAAGTTTGAAATGAAGTTTTCCAAATTTTCACTAGAATTAATTAAAGTTCTAGTCAAGTAAGGAACTTAAAGTGGGAAAACTTGACGCCGTTTTCAAGTAATTTTGAATTTCGTACATGAAATATTTGTCTACTTGTAAAAATCAGTGAACGCCCATGATTAGTAAAAGTAATCACTGGTGTAGAATTTAATTAAGGAGAACTCTCGGCCGGATTCTAACGACTATTTAGAGGCCAGAAATTCCACGTGCAACTGACGTCAATAATCTTTAAGACGCGCGGAAAGTTAGTGAATGGCTGCAACTAATGTCAAGATATACGTTTTACAGTAATCGTGCAGTTTTGTTAACAATTTTCCACGATAATGGAGTATGTGTTTTAATCTCTTGGTGACAGAAAGTTTTCCTGCAACGAATAAAATCGTCTGACGTTGGCCAAAATAAAATGCTAAAGTCCTCATCAGTCACTGGTGACTGAATCTGGCACCAAAGAGTTTAAGAAAGGTATTGCCCCCCTTAGCTTAAGGAAGGCGGTCAGTTCCACAACTCCCCCTCTTCTGCACCACTGGAAAATAATGCTCTGATATTTTTTTGCCGAAGTTCAGAGGAAGAGCAATCTTTAAAAATAATGGCATTAACAAATGACCTGTCTAAGGAAAAAGGTGTGTAGTGTGAGCTGGTGGTTTACAGGTCTTCCAATGTCCGATGCACGTGAGCTGTCTAGTGAGACTCCGCGCGATCTGGTGACTAGTGCATTGGAAGGCCAACGTCACCTTCTCGGAGACTCGAAACATGGAGTAGAAAGTGTCATTCAGGCGCCATTATATTTGTGTGGTAAGTTTCTTGTACGTTATCAGCAGTTTACGCAAGTGTGGCTTATAGAAGGAGCGGTTCTTTGTGTAACCGAGGTTTGTGGATGAGACTTCTCGCTTATCTCTTCGGGTTTCGCTCGCTGAGAATGAAGGGGATATGAGTGAACAACAACCCCTAATGAACAGTGTGGACGACTCTGTGAATCTTACTCGGACCATAGAAGAAAAGCCTGATGAATACGCAACAAGCGGTGGTAACGATTTAAAGCAACCGGTTACTGGTGAGTCTTCCGAGTTGGGCACAAAAAAGAAGAGCTTTCAAATAACGAGTATCAAGTTGGACCATAGTGTTGAAGAGCCGGACGAAGGTAATGTCAAGGACCTACAACATGACGCGGAGAACGTTGCTGTATCTGAGCAAAACAGTATGGCTAAAAATGATGCAAATGTACAGCCAAAGAAGAAGATATCATTTCAGGTAACGAGCATTGAGTCGACTGAGGGTCGACGTCGTGGTGATAGTAATGGCTATGATGATCTGGACGAACTTAACGAAAGTGAATTTCTGGAGGAAGATGCGGTAGGCACTGATTCCAGTGTATTGGATGCATCCAGTAATGGAAACGGGACTTCGAGGTTTAAAGTAGTTAAAATACCTCGTTATGACAGTAAACCGTATAACCGAGGACGGTGGAAGTGCTGGGATTTTGTGGCCAACGATGCACCACCGTCTGCTAAAGAACTCCTACGATTATTCTCCTCTGGCGTAAATGAAAAAGCAGACCAAGATTCTGCTGTTTCTAGTCGAACTTCAACGGTTAGTAGTGTGTGTAGTGGACCAGTGTTGAAAGGCATAAGCAGTTACATTGAACTCCATGCTAATGAGGGCAACGAACAACAAAACATTGCTTGCGAAACGCAAATATACGAGGAGAAGAACTCCAATGTAAAAAGTGATTTTATCGGAAACCCAGGACCAAGTTCGCCAAATACAGACGAACGTTGCGATCCCGTCATAAATTATTCGTCTGGACCGGGAAAATCCTCAGAAAGTCGGTTGATTCAACCCGGAAAGCCACTGATAGATGAAGGTATATTAAGGTAAGGTTTAATTTGTTTTGTGCTTGGTATTTGAATTTTGTAAAGTTGGTATGACACAGTATGTACCGTGATAGTGTGTTTTTTGGAAATGACGCTTTGGTTTTGATGAAGTGTGCAAACTAAAGTATATCAGCGAGAATAATTATTGTTAATTGAAAACGGTTATTTTCCATAACAAAAGCTATACAAAAATAATTCATAGGAAGTAAAGATGTTCTAAAAGCTTTGTGGGGTTCTAAATTCTGGGACATTATCAATGAATTTGAAAAGTATCGATATTTATTGGAGAGCGGTGGATTAGCAGACTTGTGTGGGGAATGAAGGTTTTTCGGAGGTAGACGAATGTGGACAATTGATAGGACTATTGTACGTTGATTCATAATCTATGTGTTAATTATAATTTAATTAATATGGTTATTTATAAACATTAGTCTATACCTGCAGGATGAAATGTTCATGCATAACTGTGAAACATTGTCTCGTTTTATTTTCTCAGTACTTGACATTTCACCTTATTAGATGATTTTGTGATTGAATATCCGTTTTGTCAGTGTACAATTGTACTTTTTCCATGTAAAGATTAGACTATCATTAAAGAAATTTAGGAAATGAAGTGGAAAGGTAATATGGCATTTGATAGAGTGGGTTGAATTAGGAGTTGTCATAATTTGTTTATTTTAAGACTCCAAAAGTAGTCAAACAGCATTAGTCAGCAATAAAGTGTTATCTTTGTTATCTTATGCAAAAACTAAATGTGAAACCATTGTATTCTTAATCCTCTGAAATTTGAGCAGTTAAATTTGGCAATGTAAACAATGTTATGGTATCAATATGATTTTTTTCTCTCTATAATAGTTAGGAAATTTAGTGAAAGGCAGCTAAGTGTATTGTTTCATGTGCCAATTTCTCATGTAACCAATCCAGTCATTTGTCACAACACATTGCTTGAATGGTTTATGTACACTAGAATGTAGTTTGACTTGATGTAGGTGAAAGAATTTTTTAGTCCCATGATATCTTGATGAATTGTGAATATTCTGAAAATTAATCCTTTGAAGTTTTGCATGGTGATAATTGATATACTTTCTATAGTTTGTGGTACACCACATATTGTTTTACTGCTAAGCTTTCGACCTGTTGACTCAGGACTTCATCAGAGCAATTGCCAACAGCCCGTTGGCTGACGCCATAATTACGCCACACCTAATAAAAATCACACAAGACAGCAACACTCCAATTAACTAAAACTAAAGAAAACAGTAAAGGAATTAAGGGAACAGAGCTGCCCATGTGCTGTTCAGTGGCTGTCCTTCTTGGCAAATAGTAGGATTTCTTGTTATTTCTATTGATTCTCTCATTCTACGGCTGAAGTAATGACTGTCGGTAGCTAGAAGCAAAGAGTCTTCCCATTTTATTTGATGGTCGAATTCCCACGCATGTTTAGCTACAGCAGATTTTTGTAGTAGCCCTTTTTCACAACACGATTTGTGCTCCTTTAGACGGATTGAGAGGTTCCTTCCAGTTTCGACAATGTACACAGTTCTCAATCCATCTAAAGGAGCACAAATCGTGTTGCAAAAAAGGGCAACTAGAAAAATCTGCTGTAGCTAAACACGCGTGGGAATTCAACCATCAAATAAAATGGGAAGACTCTTTGCTTCTAGCTACTGCCAGTCATTACTTCAGCCCTAGAATGAGAGAATCAATAGAAATAACAAGAAATCCTACTATTTGCAAAGAAGGACAGCCACTGAACAGCACATGGGCAGCTCTGTTCGGTTAATTCCTTTACTCTGTTTTCTTTAGTTTTAGTTAATTGGAGTGTTGCTGTCTTGCATGATTTTTATTAGGTGTGGCATAATTATGGCGTCAGCCAACGGGCCGTTGGCAATTGCTCTGATGAAGTCCTGAGTCAACAGGTCAAAAGCTTAGAAGTAAAACAATACATGGTGTACCACAAACTATAGATAGTATATTCTGAAGATTGTTTACTTCATTGACCATGTCCAGATCAGACTGTTGATATGTCGGAGTCAATTATGACAGCAAAAAATTAAAAGGAGGAGCCAGATGACTTTTTGTGATGCAGCTTTTGTTCAAATTTATGTTAAAATTGATTGCATTATACATATGGATTAAAAATCTGTGATTGTACAAGCAGGTTCATGTATAATCTAACCTTGCTCAAAAATATTGGATTTTTCCTAAATATATGTAACATGCCATTTTATGTGAGCACTGCTAGAGACTTTTTTTGCCAAACTTTTTTTTAACCTGAAATGTATTAATCCACTAAAATGTGCTTTTAAGTATGTTAGTCTGGTTATTCCATATTCATTAGTTGTAAGACTGGGGTCTGGAGTCTTTCAACTTTAATATCACACTGCACAATAAAACTTAGATGTATCAACATTCTCATTAAGCCTTTTTTAAGACATGCCAAAGAAATGCTGGTGACATAATATTAGAAGATTTATAGTGGAATCTCTCTATAGCACAGTTTGTGGGTCCATGGTGAGGACCTTGTTATAAGAAAAATGTGTTGATCACTATGATAGGCATACAGCAAGACAGGTGTTTACATGCTGCCGTGACAAAGGAAGGTGAGCTATGAAGTTATCAAGCTACTTGTCAACCAAAACATTTGCAGCATTTACCACTTTGACAACTAGTTTAGTTTAAGAGTGTATCTTAGCTTGCCAGGGGGTATGGGGAATGGGTAAGGAGAGCCTGCATGGATTCTGTTGCAATTTTAATTCATCCCCTTGTAAATCATTAAAGTGGTTGGCATAGAAATGTAACATCTTTTCTATCAATATGTTGGAAAGAATCAATCATTGTCTCATAAATATGCCATGGACCGATTACATCTTACCATTCTCACAATGTCAATTTCAGAACTTGTGTGTTTCCACTTACATGTAAATGTAATTATTCAAGAATTATTTGGGGAAAATAGGTAATATGGATCAGAAAGATGGAAACCCTAAAGAGAAACAAGAAACAGAAATAGTTGGAATAATTTCTGCAAGTCTATTCTGAGTGCTTCTTGGACTTTACACAATAAGTCAATATACGCCAAACATGTGCATATTCAGTGAGCCAATAGCCAGATCCATATGCTTAGCCAATATAGCTAGCTGTGTCCCAATTAGAATGCTTCTACAGAGGTACCAATAGCATATGTGCAGGCTCTCTTTTCTCCAACCACGCTCCCTCAGCCCCCAAAATGAGCCTGCTTGCAGATTACATTGCATTTTGAAGTCTTTCACACTGTCAAAGGAATAAAAAATCCTACTTTTCCCAAACCCAGTTGCAACTATAGTAAGAATATTACTGACAGGTAAAAGTTCGACAACGCTATGCTGTCATTCTTTTAGAATCATTGATATTGCAGGTTTATCAGCTTTGCTTGCTGCCATATTGGTATTAACAACTTTAAAATTACTACCGGTAAATTATGTATAATTTACTATGTTACTATGGTATATCAATTATAAGATTTCCACCAATAGAAATATGCAGGCATCAGTGGCCAAAAATAATGAAAATTAACAGGGCTTGCTGGCAGGTTCTACCTCCCCTCCTTTGCCCAGTGCCCCTCCTGTTTCTACCCCCTTCAGGACTTCTCCTCCCAAACAGCCTGCCATACAGGCTAGGTGTATCCAACAGTTTTATATCTAGATTGTTAATCCAATCACCCTACTGTTACTGGTGTTTTTGCTTGACCAATGTAAGATTTTTCACTCAGCAGAGAGTGAAATTTGAGGGTTGCATCATAAACAGAAGACTAGTTACTCAATAATTATGACCTCGTTTCACGAAAATTCCAATTTTTAAAGAATTGTCTGTGTCTGTTTTTGTTAAACCTATTTTTAGAGCAGTATCACAGCAAATCACTTAGTGGGGTCATATTTTAACGTTAGAGTACTGATATTAAAATTGATGCTAATCTGTGTTAAAATATATTTATCTAGTACAGTTAACTGTTTAACATACAGGGTTCATCCCTTTAACAAATAAAACTGCCTGGCATTTGCCAGAGTAAAATACCAAAGTGCATCCTTGCCCCTTTATAGTTAAAAATTCCCTGCTGTTCATTGACTTGTAAAACAGAGCAACAAAACTTTCTGCACTTTTTGTCAGCTTAAATTTGAATACACACTCTGTTTTTCATTTGAATACACACTCTGTTGTGCATTTAACTAGAATTGATAGCCAGTCAAAAGAAATGTGATGTCAACAAAATCTTAGATAAATCCATTTTGTAGAAAATGAAAATACTTGTGTTATAATAATGTTTTCATTAACTTTTTTGTCTTTACAGACTGCAGGATCCTTCAGAGGATGAAGTTGTTGCTGAAAAAATTAACAAAGCAATGGTAGGTATTTTGTTCAACTGTTAATCTAGTGAACACTAAGCCATTTAACCTCCCATGCCTACCAGGACATTTCCTATTGAAGAACTTATACAACAAAATTGCCAGGTTTTTATCCCGTAAAGCCCAGGGCTCATCCCTGTGAGGAGTAAAATTGTCTGGTGTTTGACAGAGTAAACTACTTTGGTGCACCATTGCCCCTTAATGGGTTAACCAAAGTAAAATGTAAAATGCTCCTATAGCTTGGAGTTAAAATTTATCAAATTAGTGCTTTTTATACAAATTTATGAATTAAAGCTGTTTCTAATAATCCCCTAGACCTTTGAGGACATCTAACTTTGGCAAGTTACAAAGTCAACTTACACTGGGGGCTCTTGCATTGCCTTCACATCTCTTATTTACCCCTTAAATGAATGCTCCTCTGTGGCCTAGGACCCATTTAATAACCAAGGCCCAAGGGTAGTTCCTACAACTAACCTCTCAGCATCCTGGGGCACTACCACAGGGTAAAATTGCAAAGTGTATAAAACCGAAGGGGTTAGGGAACTTCCGGAACTTCAGAGTAGGAAAAGTGTCGTTTTGAGCAAAGCTCCTTTGTAGGAAATAAAAGATCAAGAGCCTTTGCTTGAACCGTCAGTTTTCCTCCCAGATTTCATCAGTTTACTAACCCTTTTGGTTCTACACCCATCTTTCAAAACTGCCTACGGAGCACTCTACGTTAACTGCATATCATTGTCAAAATTATAGACTGGTTTCGGGTTATTTCAGCTAAATTAAGAAACTAACAGAGTTTCTGCTGATCCAGTCAATTAATGCCGTATAAGTGATTGACGTATCAGTGCTGTAGGCAAGGTAATTGAAATACAGGGTAAAATGTTGAAGAAGGTAAGGTTTTGAGAGAGGTCCTCAGAAACATAATTTCATTGTCACTATGTACTTGCGTGCTCGCTCCAGTCTAGAAAAGGAGGGAAAATCCGATGCTGTTACTCTTTCGCTTTTTTTCGCAGAAATGCGTTAAAGGAACGGAAATGGGGAGAATAGAAGCGTTTCCTGTTAGGGAAAAACGCGTGGCCCTGCAGGGTAACTTCCCTTCAACCCGATTCATCAAGCGTAAGACCGTAGTTTTGTCATGATTTTGGTCCTATGATGCTATTATTTGTAAGCATTAAACCTATCAACAATGAGATATCACATGATGTGCTACTGTCAAGTTACTAACTGTCCAGCGTGAGGAAAGCGGGGCACTTGCCCCGCAAAGTTTTAAAATCTTAGGCAGAATAATAGTTTTCCGGTTGATAGGTTTTTTATTAATAATTATTGAGTTTACCTTTTTTAATATCAATAGTTATCAAGGTCTCAGTCCGTATTATCAGCCTTCAACTTCGAATTTCGTTTAGTATCAATACACCAGATTTTGTACGGCAGCTTCGATGCTTTTTAATGGTATGAAATCCACAAGGCCATGTGAAAATTCCGAACATGACACCTTAATCTCTTCAGGGTTGCTTAGTTTCTGTATCTGATTAAAATTTTTATCTTTCAGTAAATGTTGATTAAATGCTTCCTCTACTTCTGTGAAAAGAAAAATAAGTTAATTGTGGCTGACACAAGGTTTCGCCTTTAGACAATATATTACATGTTCAAATAAAAAGCACACTGAAGTCTAATGAAAATTTCACTATTTTTTCTGGCATTGGAATGAAATAATTCATAACACAAATGTTCTAAACTTCTGTCATTTATGTGTCCCCAAACCATCGCACTTCATTGTTTCACCGGCCGTTTCAACAATGTTTATGAATTTACTCATTGCCTTTGGGAATTTTTGTTGGAGGGAACTTCAACGATTTGACATGCAACTTGTTAGACGTAACGACGGAACCTTTATTATGGTTAGTTAAGAAATATCATATTACCTAAAATAATGCTGATTTTGCTGCTCGCCGTGGCTTTTATGTTTGTCAAAGTTGTTTTGAAATCAGTTAGTAGTTACCACTGCAAGTTCAATTTTTTTTCAAACACTTTTTCATAAAAACAGTAATCTCGTTCTGTTACGAAGATCATTGAGAGTAATGGTATCTGCCTTCTTTTCCCAGTTCCTCAGAAGGCACTGGAGCCCCATTCATGGGGTGTTAAACAAACAGTATTCAGATTATGACACTTATTTCCAATGGATAATTCGTATCTTGATCACTTAACTAAACCATCCTGTCATTTTTTTTTCTGATTTAAGAATCAAGTTGTACAAATTAAAAAAGACCTTCTCCAAACTATCAACGCCGATGTGAAAAAACTAAAACAAACGATCCAGCAGTTGACTAATGAGAATCTACGACTAAAAGAGGAAAATGAATTACTGAAGCAAAAACTTTCTAATGAATCTAAAACAGAATCTATTTAATGTGATTTAACTGGTAGTTATCAATATTTCCCCAATGAATATAGTTTTTATTGTTGCAGTTCACAAGAAATCCCCAAAATCTGTTGAGTATTTTTCATACAGCATTGTAATGAGTTAGGTGTAATAATTTATGTAAAAAGACAATCCAAACAAATGTTTGTGGCACAGGATCATGTTTGTGTGTATATCTGCAACGGTTAAATTCTGTCTTTTCACAATATAAATCAGTGTTGTGACTGAAGAGTTTGTTTGAATAATATTTAGGTGAGAAGCTGTTCTAGGTAGATATCAAAATGCTTTTTTTTCAGCTTGTCAATTGGGTTAATTTAACATCTATTTTTCGAGAAGAGCATGTCAATCTGGAATCAAACCATTGTAGACATACTTACCAAACGTGTTAAATTTTTAGTGAAATAATACCATGATTAAGGTACTTCGGGTTCTTTTGTTAAGGGAGTCAACATTTAATCTCTAAATTTCCTCAGCAAGTTTAAAAGGAGAAATTTAGACTAATTATTCATACCTAGTAGGAAAACGCCCGCATTCTCGCTAATTAACATGAATGGGGGAAGTTGAAAGAACGTACACGTGCTCTTGGGTGTACTATAGGTACCTGGGATCTAGCGAGGATGGGTTAGATGGGCCGCCGGCTTAGCCTAACTCTACGTAACCATTGTAAATGCTCAGTGTTCGTAGGTAATGATAATACTACAAACTAATGTCGGGAAATTAGTGGTTAAATGTTCTTTCAAGCCTCGGGAAGTAGGGTTTTGTTAAAGTCGCGCGGACCTACGACCCTTGGGACTACGACAACCACCTTTCGTTTTAGTAACTTCCCATATGCTATGGTATTACTTATGAAAACCTCGTACATTCATATCTGTGTAACCTTTCTTCACAAAGCAAAGTTTAGTATTGTTCAGTTGTTTTCATTGAGTCCTGGGACTAACCGGCGTAACTTGTTCTCACATCCCAACTTCGAAGTTCGATGTGAGCTCCAAGTAATGTACTTTTTTGTCTTAAAGTTGATCTAGGCTAAATGGAATGTAATTATTATTTAAGTATTTATTCTCGAGAGTAGTTAAAGTTTTAAAAATGCCCCTTTTGGGATAAAGGTTTCTTAAAATATAGAATAACTATCGTGGCAATTCTTCAACGGTAAGTTCGAAAGCTGGAATGAAACTAATTCTGCGAAATACTGTTGCTTATTTTATTTGGAAATGATTACTGGGTATCAGTGGCGTAACGGAGCTAGTGGAGGCCCTTAGGAGAATTTTGTTCGGGGCCCCCTGACCCCCCTTAGATTAGACATGCAGTTCAAGTCTTCAATGGACTGCTGGAGGGTATAGTCATATACAGTCAGAACTCTGACTCAGGTAAAAGAATTGTTACACTTGTAAATGAACCTTCACAAGACACATGAAATTATCTATTTGATGAGAGATAAGGGAAATGGAAAACAACATGTACATATTAACATTAACGTGGCATGTGTAAGATCTAGTAAATGTACAGTGACAATTCTTATAGTCATATTGAACCAAAATAATGAATGACTATATACAACAGAGCTACTAACATAAATGCTATTTTACATAATAAGTTATCATTAGCCAGAGATTGACCAGGCGGGAATCTCAATTTTAAAACGAATATTAAAGAGTTTAATAGAATCTTACGTTTCTATCTAAACGATATGATACAATATATAGAGTTATGATATAAAGAGTTTAATAGAATCTTACGTTTAGATAGAAACGTAAGATTCTATTAAACTCTTTATATCATGCCTTTGTTTCGCATTCTATGCTGGACTTTAATATTCGTTTTAAAATAAGTTATCAGCAATGAAAAAATACAGTGACAATTATATTTCTTTTGAAATATGACATTTAAAATGAACAGGACAAAGTATTTAAGCTACATTTATGTCCGCAGTGAGACTGCATGACACAGTGTCCACTGTCTGAGAATATGTCCAAATTGGACATAATTAATTAAAATTTTTAAAGTCATGACGTCATCATAGATTTATCAGGGACTCCTTTGAGGTCGGGGGCCCTCAGGAGTTGCTCTAACCCTGACCTTAGTCCGTTACGCCACTGCTGGGTATCTCTATTTACTAGCAGGTATCAAGTAAGTATTCCATGTATCGGTATCAACAAAAGAAACACTAGAAGAGCTTCCATGATCTTGCATGCAAACCCTACTTGTAGAACCTGTGTCGGATCTATTTTTTTACCCATTCAACGTGGAGCAGTGGCGTCGAAAGCGGTGGGCAGATGGAGGACTAATTACCCCCGAGCCCCAAAATGAGGAGGCGTCAGTCTAGGTTAAGCCTACGCCGGAAAAAGGTTATTTCGTACCTTTACTTCAGATTCGAATAAAAATCGACCCGTAACTTTTACACCTTTACACCGGCGTACATGGATGTTCAGTAACGCCGACGCGAAAAGGTGTTCATTTGAGCGAATCGAGAAATATCATTGGGATTTTCGGTAAAGATATTTGCATAAAGCTCAACTTCATTTCGTAAACATTAAGAGATATTTCCGTAAAAATAGCATTTTTTAATGGCAATAAGCAGTCATTAGGATTGTCATATCGAACAAATTGAATGATTTGAGTAGACAGTCCAACAAGGTTATCGTCTATTCAATTATAGTTTGAAACATTTTTGACCATTAGAATGACATTTTAGAATGGCGAGTTTGGAAGTAGACATTTTCACTGAAACGAATGTTCATTAACGTAAACGAATGTCTGTGCATGCTAATTTCTACGTTAAGTTTAAGTGCAAATATGAGCAGTCATGTTCGTATGAAAGTTTGTGTGAAAGGAAAAAGGTGTAATTCGTTGGTGTTCACATCTGCCCACACTGCTTTTGCGTACGTTTCAGATCCAAATTGTTTGCCAGTTAAACTCCTTAATAAGGCAGATTGCTGTGGCTTTTTTAAGTGGGAAAGTCTTTCTTTAGAGTCGTGTTTTTCTGTGGGTTCGTGCATCTATATCGCTGTGTACTTTTTTAATATTTATTTAGCTTAGTTCGACTGCTGCATTTTGGAACGACGCCGGGTAATTAAGAACAGTTTATTACTACTAAATTTAGCAGAGTTTTATTTCAAGAAACCGAGACGACGTTAATTCACAAATGTAATAACGTACTACAAGGCAGGTTATTTTAAGACCTGATTTTCAATTCCTCTTTTCCATCAAGATTAATCGAAACCAGGGGGTCGGTTGTAAAACCGCCGGAATATGAGAAGTCCTACGGAGATAACTTGTTACTGATAGGAATGTGACTCTTCACTGGCTTGAAAAGTTTGTGTCCTAAAATTGCAACATTACCGCGTCCCCGACAACATCAGACGTTCTCTGGGGGCGTGGCGTGAGGCAAAACAAAGAGAACAAATTAAACAAGACGCCCGGTCAGGCGTTTACTCGGGCTACTGAAAGCGACTTGCATTGGACACTCTAGCGCATCTGCAATAACTGTTGATGTTTTAGGCATTTTTTTGGAAAACCATGTTCAACATTTTCATTGAATATATACTCGGTGCATTCATATTAAGCATTTTGATTGAGTTGATATTCAGTGAATTTATGTATAGGATTTTCATCGAGTAGATCATATCTCAAGCATGTTCACAGCAGGCTTTCTCAAAATGACGATCGTCTTCATCAACTTTTGTTTTCTAATCACTCGACCCGAGTCGTTACAAATCGCACCTCTGAATTTAAAGTGATTCACAATTCACCAAAGATAGTCGATGTCATATTACAATGAAACACAAATGCACAACATATGGCAAATAACGTGGTATTCTCTGCCAAGCATTAACACCAGAGAGTATAGAGAATAGCAAGTTTTGCCACGTTCTTGATTGATAATCGTGAAACCCGCGCGAGAAACGATCCTAATAACAATTTCATTGGTTCGAAGACTTCGTGTTGCCCACGCGTGATTTTTGTAAACTCGCGACATGACGAAAAACACTTCGAGCCCATTTTATAACTCGGTCTACCTTTGGTAGCCCGAGTAAAAAAAAGTTCATGCGTTGAAGGGTTAACGCCCAGTGTGTCGATATTAATTATGCGACACTTACAATAAAAGAGCAAACGAGAAAACAAAACAAACGAAACTAACAGAATAAACGAACAAAAGAAAAAGAATCTGGACCTTTAAAGGTTAAAATAGTGCAATGGAGTTTACATTTGACATTTCTTAGCAGCAGCTGAAAAAACTTATAATGGATAGTACGTAGTACGGTGGCCCACAAGTGTCACGGAAAAATCACTCAATTTACGGCAAAACCACGCTAAATCTCACGGCGGAAGTGGGAACGATTGGTCTCGCCACACGTTTTTTAGAGTAAATGGTTTAAACCTGGGAGAATCATGACGTGTTTGTGGAAGTTGATCGTCCAGGTAAGTGTAGTCTTGAGATAGACTGTTGGTGGAAGTGACTGATGTTTCGACAGGCTTAGCGGCGGTCATCTTCAGAGTCAAAACATTTATTTTATTACGATCATGTGGACGACAGAGTAAACAGCTTGCCAACGACTACATCCGTTTCGGAAGCAAGGTCAGACGTATTCGCCAACGACTCTCGTTCAATACAGGCGAACCTGACGTTTACTCTCCAGTCTTTCTCAAGACTGCATTTTTTAGAAGTAACATCAGAATGGCGGACGGCGAATATTACGAAGAAGCGATCGAATACTTATTTTATAAAGGATATAGTTATGACGAAATTGTAGGATTGCTATCAGTGGATTTCGGAATTAAAATGAGTTTAAGTACGCTGAAGAGGAGGCCAAAGGACATGAATTTGTGATTCAAAGAAAATAAAAGCAATTCGAACCGAGAAAACCATGAACTTCCTGTTATATCGATGTTGTACATGGACAACATGGCTGACAACAGTGTTCATTCTAGTGACGTTAAATCACGCCTTTCAGAGCAAATTATTGCCAGATCAACTGAGTTAAAGTCAATAGTTAACCGCCTTGACTTTACTTGCAATGGTAATCGATTTATTTGGACGAATGATTTCAATTCTTTGAAGTTTTTTATCAACACATTGATCGGCTTAAACGGCAAATGGTTTAGTCCTGGAGGGAAAGTAAAGAAATTCGTTTGCTCGGAGTTCGAGTTCAGTATGTCATGGTACTATGGAAAACAAGGTAATGTGTTGTTACGTGGAGAATACGCCGAAGTAATGAGTGAAATCCTAACTCAGATACTTGCAATGAAAGCTCTTGAATCCAAACCAGATAAAGAAGCAGTGGAAAGTCCTCTGATTACAAATAACTATACATCAAGTCGTGGCTGCCATGATTGTCGTTGCGTACAAAATGGAGTGGATTTAGAAGGTGTGAAACTAGATATAGCAATAATGCAGAGCAAGCTAGATAGCA
>JBAHVQ010000219.1:379963-404675 GCA_036872915.1 Nanipora kamurai
ACATTCTTAATACCTGTAAATCCATTGTAATTTTGTACCTAAGATGGATGAAATAAACTATTATTATTATTATTATTGTTTACTTCCGTCGCCGGTTTTCACTTCCGCCGTGAGCATTAGAGTGGTTTTGCCGTGAGAATTAGGGTGGTTTTGCCGCGAGATTTAGCGTGGTTTTGCCGTGAGAATTAGGGTGGTTTTGCTGTAGATTTAGTGATTTTGCCGTGACACTTGTAGGCCACCGTACTAATTGCACTGTGAAATTTTTTGAAACAAGGAAACTTTTGATTGTTCATTACACATTTTGCAAACCGAACGAGAAATTCCAGATTCATATGATGGTAAACGTTCAAGATTAGTTTTACTGTATTCTTTCCCAGTCAGCTGTTTTTGTAGAATTTTCCTGCCAAATTTTGGACTTTGTAGAAAATTTGAAACTGTAAATGATTTTAAACTCCTCCAGTTCAACTTCCATTCAACAACTGTCAAAGGAATGGTTGACTTAAAGGCAAGTGTTCACGTATTGTTAACCGCAAAACAAGCTAATTGTGTTTATTTTTGTGTTGCTATGATAATAACGCAGAACTCTATGCTAACTATTCAATTGATTCAGATTTTCCATTCATGTCTCAACATAAACTTTACAACTTACCTCAAGCACAAGCCTTTGTCCCATCATGCCACACAACTGCCCAGAATACAAGGTTCAGTCAACTTACCATAGAAAATTCTGAATCATCAATACATTAATTTTAAGCCATTTTAAGGTATGTTGACATTTAATTATTTTGTAAGTAGTTCCAAAAGTAAGTGCTGTCTATGGTAACAGAGATGATTAATTTTTGTATTAAATTTTTGTTGTACAATTTACCAGCATACTCAATCACCTTGTGTTTATCCATATAAGATTACTAAAAATGGATGCCATTATGCCTAATATACATCACTCAATTCCCAACATATATTCCTAAAATTAATGCTTGCAGAGACATGTAACCACTATACTGCACTTACAACCACATAAGTACCAAACTTTAGAGAATTAACAATCTACTTTTTAACAGCAAAAGATCAGATCCTCAATTACCACATAAATTAACAGATCTAGCACAGTCTAGTTAGTTCTGTAAGAAAAAAGTTGGTAAATTGTAATGGTTTTGCAATTTCTCAACCCTGGCATCTCATTCTATTTTGACTACAGCCAGGCTATTTGGTTCTGGCTACCAACAGATGTTACCACAGAATTTTTGAAACAAGCAATCTCTGTTCAGGCTTTATAAAAATGCCAAGTAGATATTCTCATTAAATACCCCAGCTAGATCACTGCTTAAATTGGCTTGTAATTCAAATACTTATGTATCTGGAATGTATAAATATAAAACCATGTATTGTTACCAGCTCTATAATGGACAAGACTCAAAATATGTTGGAATGACCTAGTGAAGTTCTAAAACTAGTGGTTTAACCCATATATTACAACTGTAATGTAAACCCAATGACCCCTTGAGAATTTTTCAAGATTTATTGCCCCTTTGCATTGATCACTTTCTCCACTCCGTTGTCACCTTTTACCTAATGTAAAAGACATAAAATCACATAAATGATCAACTTTGATAGGACAGTGGCAGAATCTCAATTAACCTTTTCAGTGCCTTAAGAGTTTCATTCAGGTAGCTGATGCCAGCCAATTTTATTTAAGAGAGTAGAACCTACTGGGTCAAGCTATTCTTTATTTCTTAGTTACAGCATTTTCAGCAAAGAACCCTATTTTAGTCACACCTAGAAATTTTAGTTTATTAAAACTAAACCAGAACTAAAGCAATTTTAATAAGAGAGACTACAACTAAACAATAACAAAAACAAATTTGATGTAAAGGACTAGAACTACACAACACTGAAATTATTTGGGATTTTGAGAACTGGAACCAAACAGAAACTAAAAGATATAACTGGGACTAAAACTAGCTTAGACTAAGGTACACTTTACTGGTTCTCTCAATCTGATGAAGCAAATACATTGTTGCAATTATTCCTAGTCTAAAGGTAGAATCATAGTTTTGAAAAACTTTGCTTAATAGTTATAGTATCTTTAACATGATTGCCATATTATTCACATAAAACACAAGTTAGTATGAGTCTACAGAAGCATGTATTTATATCAGTGATAAGCAAATTCACATGGATATTGAAAAAACTTCTTTATATAAAACAAAACAGACCAACACTTGACAACAAACTAACATTGTTCACAAAATAGAACAAAGAAGATTGCAACTGCCATTACAATAGCAAGAACATTTGCCACATCAAAAAAATAAGCACATGAGAAATGTTAAGCCATACACAATATGATCACACATTACAAATTCCAGATGTGCATATAATTTGAAAATGTTGCCAAGTTTGAAACATGACATATGAGAAAAGATTAAAATAAGTAAACCCAAGTCAAAGCAAACAAAACCAAAGCAGAATACATCATTTTATTCAAGAAATATTATGCTGATCCCCTGATCATTTCTGGCTCACTTTCATTGCTTCTATTTATCATACATCCTGTTTTGTATTCATACATAGGCCAACTACTTTATTTATTGTACATCTCTTGAAGGTTGCAGTCTAGCAGCTGAAAGCTTATGAAAAATGTAACTGCTAGTCAAATAATTTTTATTACAAATATACTGGTTAATTATGATGTTGCAATTTATATTTATACAATCAAAATTGATTCATGTTCTTACGTTGTTCATGGCTGAAAAATGTTGCAACAACCAGACTCACATGGACAACATTGCCAGGTCAGCAACTGTTTCAATCAAACCACTGTGATATAAAAACTTATTTGCTGGAACAAGCTTGATCTGTGAGCAAAATCAATTTACTGATTCATACCAAAACTAAACTAAAATGTAATTTGCTGGTTTGAATTGAACTAAAACTAAAAACCAGCTCAAACTAGAACTAATATAAAACTAAAAGTAATTCACCGGTTCAACCTGCAATGAAACTAAAACTAAATTGAAAACTCTGGACTAATACAACACTACTTTCCAACCAGATTTATCCATTCTTTCACTCTTTTTGTCACTCAATTATTAAGTTCCTCTTGCATAGACCAAACAGCATGATCTTTCCTGGCTATGATATTGTGGTGATGACCTATTGAGTTGATTTTATAATTAGGTCACTTTTCATTTAATTATACTTCATAATTAAACAAAAATTTTGGGGTACCTAGTTATGAAAAATCTGCTGTAACAAACTAAATGGCAACCAACATTATATTTCTTGCTAGTTAAAGATTCAAAATTTCAATTCACCAAGTGAATCTTCATAGTTGAATTGTGGTAGAAAGACAACTTGTAGCCAATGAGTCTGAACCTTAGGGGGTAGGGCCAAATCAAAGACCTAGTAGTTAGAGTAAAGAGTCAACAAACACAGAAAAGACCCCTGGGATGTTTTAGCAACCATGGCTCATATTAAAACAACAGAACAAATTTCTCAATAAATATAAATTTTCCCATAATTTCGGTAAGTGAGTCAGTATGCTTTGTTGATTTTCTGTCAAATTAGGCAACTTTTGGTTTCAGATATTAATTATTAGCTTTTTTGTAACCAATTAGCAGGATGTCCTTAATTTAACCTGAAAACGATACGTTTAGAATTATCCTTTGCTGACTCTGTTCACCAAATAAAACCCTAATTGTAATATTCCTCTCTTATACGGTAAAAATTAAATTATTTGGATTTTACAAGAGGAAATATTAAATACTGATGGAAATTTAAAGCTTATCCCACAATTTAACTACCTTCTACATCAACTACAATCTGGTTTGAAAGCATCAAACATTCAAATTTCGTCAGCAAAACTATAATTTATCGTATGAACTCTTCTTCAACGCTGTACATTATTTTTTCAAAAAAATATGGCTGGATGTAAAGTCCTTAGACTAGGAGCATTTACAAAACGTCGTCACAAATGCCAGTGAATGAACGATTGTTTCATAAACCACTACTTTCAGTTAAAATATATTTAAGAGTCCTGTCTCGATTGCTAAGTCACTCATGGAATAGAAATGCAAGAGAAAATACAAATGAGGCATCATTGTCAATCCAAGTCTTTTTAAAATACGTGTCCAGCTACATTTCATCGATTCCGTGTTTCATGACATCCTTATGCTCTGGATAATTTGGAATAGGGCTAAAAATAAGAATGTAATTATGATCGTTGGCTTTTTCATCGGTACATACTACTTTATAAAGAAGAGATACAGTAAAACAAATCTTAAGTTTAACCGATACCTCAGTGAAGTAACTTTCGACAGAACCTTCCATCAAGACAAAAACAAAGTAAAAATCTAAAGCCAATGGCATTTGTTAAGATAAATTAGTGAAACGACATACCCGAGCCACACACGACAAATATGAATAATCCTAACAGTATTGGTCCTACAGCGTATTTTTCTTCTTTCGGCCTCTACAAATTTGAAAATTGAGAAAACCATGAATTTCGGGGCTTAGCGAGACGTTCGCGTCGACAATTGGACATGAACACCGAATATTAAAAGAACTCATGAAACAATCTACCAGTGATTTTGAGACATTTCCTCTTTGTGTTACGTTCTGACTGTGTTTCTCGTTCGCAATACGGATTCTTTGCTTGGCTGGCATTGTCGTACTTGGCTTCGTTGAATAAGTATCCCTGCAGTATTACTGCTCCAGCTTCTCAACCAGAGAGATAAGGATCAACTCGTTCTTGTGGATTGGTACTCAAGACGTATATGCTTGTGATTGGTCCAAGAACAACAACCAATCAGATGCGCTGATCGCATGTGGTATAGGTCACCAACTTGAAATTGAAACTAAGGAAATTTGGCATTTCTTGGTTAAAAAAATAAAAAGAAAACTCAAAAAAAATTCTAAAAAACCCAAGAACAATGGAAACAAATGTCTTGGAGTCGAGACATTGAAAGAAATTTAAAACATGGATTTTTTTGGATTAAAACTTAGTAGAAACTTGATCAGCATCCTCAGAAACAATAGTATCACATTTTGCTCTTAAAAAGTGCGAAGCGTAAAGCTAAAGTAGGCGTAGGAAGTGTGGGGTCAAAAGGGCCAATCTCCCCCTTCACCTATTGCTAAAGATAAGAATTTAGGGACCAGTCATAAAGTATTTACTAGACGGGGGTGGAGGATAAATGATACATTTTGGTAAATATTTTCGTACCCACACAAAACTGCCAGGAAAAATTTAATACCCTCCTAGCAGTGTTTATCAATATCGTCATACCACCCTCACCTGCACATACTTTCTGTGAGTCATCGATACTTTGAAATTCTCCTATCCAAATCCTATTATTCGTGCCCCCCCTAGGAGAAATAGATATTTTCATGGCCCTGCAATAGTACTGAATGTTTTTACATACCCCCCCTAAATATCCTCCACTCCCTCTAGTAAATACTTTATGACTGGGTCCCTTATCATGCGCAGCGTCAGCGGGAGGGCCATAGCGGCTGGTATTGTCTTCCGGTAATTTTTATTGGGGGACTCCACCAATAATTTGATTACTTTCCAATTGATTTGTTCAATCAATTGGAAAGTAATGAAATGCATACAATAAAAGCAAAGTGTAGGCTAAGACTAAGAGCAAATTCTCTAACATTCAGTGGTCGCACTCTTACAGAAAGATGCAATACATCGAATGCAGCTGTTTTTACTCTATTTAAAAAGTGTTTCCCGGATAACCTATTCCTGTAAAAAATCAGACAATTCTGTCTCCTCTCTCCCGTCCACACCCCCTTTTGTTGGCTCACATCTCTTACTTCCGGTTCAAGGCATTTCCCCCCATCTTGGTCTGGTCCTATGGTATTCCGTATCAATAATCAATGCCTTTTCACCCCCCCTCTTAGTTTCAAACGACTTACTATGCAGAAGCTGATTTGTCAACAAATATGTTAAATTGGTTTTACTATTTGTATTTACACCAACAGTTAAATATCTCAATTTATGGCATAACAATATTAAGTCACGGTAGTCATGGAAGTCCAACAGTGTTTACTGAGCCAGGGCTTGTTTGAATAACTCCTTCATCATCTCTTTTGTAACAAGATTGTCTGCAACCTTGTGACAAAACCGGAAAACTCTGCAGACCGGAAACGGGTACTGCTATTTTGCGAAAGAATGTGTGCCCTCCCCTTAACTCTTTCTTGTCCGTATAGGTCCACAGTGACCTATGGAGTCTAGTATTTTAGCTGTCGTTTCAAGCCAAGGCCCTTCGTCGGAGTTAAACACTCTTAAGTTCCGGCAGTTTCCCAAACATTTTGATTACCTACCAGCCGTTCAATACTGCCGACACAACACTCTACTTCAGTATTTTACCCTGGCTAACACCAGACGATTTTACTCGTCAAGGGGAAAGTCCTTGGGCAGGAAAGAGTTAAGAAAACGAGAGCAGGACAGTGAGGTCTTCACAAATATTGGTCCGCCAATTCATAGAGCAAGTTTTGTTGCCATTTACCGACTAACAGATCCTTTTTACTGGTGAGGGAACGAGACCCACGAGAGACAACCTAAATTAATTTATCCCCTAAATTAAGCAGGTGACCTCCAAACAACCAGAATAGATGTAGCAGGGGGCATCCTTGTCGACAATTTGGAATGGAAGTTGCAATGAAAGCGCTTTGAATAGGAGGTGGCGTCAGATATCCCCGGCACCATGAGGTCTCCGTGGTCTGAGGCAATCTTCGACGGCAATGCCATTGCACAGATGGATGTGGGAAATTAATTATACAATAACACTTTGAGTGCAACCTTGAACTTCTATTTTGAAGGTATAGGTTGCACGAAAAAGTTTTATGTTGCTTGAAAATTGGAAGATTTTATCTCGTTTATCATCGAATATATCAAAGCAAAACCTACTAAATAGCAGAAAACTAATTTTATAAGAACTAATCATGTGGGTCTTCAAACAGAGGCCACAGAGTAACAGAACTTGCGTTGAACCTAGGACACGTCAACTACTTTTTCTCATATTACATAAAACGGACTGGCCTGCGTGCAGACTTATCAGGTTGAGTCTGCACGCAGGCGAAACTCGGACGAAATGTATACATAGGAATCAGCAAATTCGGAAACAGAGTTGACAGGTGTTGTGAAAACATTTAAATTATACATTCACAACACAGGCACAGATTTGGAGCGCTAGATTACTAGTATGTCCATATATTTGAGCAGTTTTATATAAAAATGTATTTTGAAGTTTCTGACAGAGAATCAATGTTTCACAGTGATCCACTTTGAGACCTCTGCTTTTCATTATCCATTCAAAAACTCATTAATAATTCACGAAGAAAACACAAAGGAAAATCATAACCGTGTCGTATCTTTATATGTGATAAAGATACGCTCGTTTTTCTTGTCGAATTTTCTCGGCTTAGAAAACATTAATTTTCAAACTTTCTTCGTAAATTGGCGTGTTGAGGGGTTCTTTCTGAAGCCATTCAAAAAACTCGTGTTTTTTCGTTCAAAATCATTCAAAAAGTTCGTGTTTTATATTCGATAAAACACTCGTACTCGTTTTTTAAATATTACGTAAATGACTCCATCACGGTTCTTTATGATCGGAATAAAACTGGAATGCGATCTGGATTCCATCAAGGAAAACATATTATTTTATCAAAATGAATTTACTTTAATATTTAACCATGGAAAAACAGAAGCGACAATAAACCTCTCCAAACAGCATACTTCATGGACTATACGTAAGAAATTGATGGGACAGCAGTAAAATCGATTCAAAAGGTCTCTTTAAATATCCAAGCAACGTTGACGCCGAATATAAGGTCAGCTAAAAATATTAATGAGTATGTATATTTGTAATGAAAAATTTGGACGGGAATATTTAACATTTTGATCGCTATTTCCAAGTAAACTGAGACTTCACTGTAAAAATATGGATAGACCAACCAATAACGGTAGAGATGCAACCCCCAACCTCACTTGGTAAAACACTGCTGTTCGTGTTTTAAACATGATTTAACATAAGGTCTTACGCATCGTTTTTGGTAAGAGAAAACAAGCAGTGGCTAATATAAGACCGGCCAATATAATCTCTTAGTTTTTGCTTTGTTCATTCGTCAGTTCTTTGGTTCTTGGTATTCAACGAATATCAGATTCTGAACGTTACAGCAATATAGGGTACCTATATTGGTCCATTTACATTTAATTTGCGTAATTTTTGTGGTAACTTATTTTCCCACTTTGAAAATACCCTATTTAATCTCAAAAGTTATTTTAAAGACGTAACCCAACGACTTATTTATTTTAAAAAATTACTGTATAGTTTGTTCTAATTCTGGCTTAGCATGGTTGGTCCCCAAGAAGAGACAAAACTGGCGATAGCATGGCCCAACTTCGTAGCCAGACAACCAATGTGCGCAAAAATATTCCAAACAGAGTAAAAAAATCCAATGAAGAGACAAAGGCAATCTACTTTATAATTTTATTGACCAACTCAAAGGCAAGCATCAAAGAACTGTTTACGCAGTTGCTGCAACATTGACACCAGGTGTTCTTCCAGGAACCCCACCAGTTCGTGGCGGACCAGTGTTATCGGCCTAACAATAGAAAATAGAATTTGCTGGTTAAAGTAAGCGTTAAAACATGGAGTTAAAGATTCAAGACAAGCAGGAACGTGCAACCTTTATTTCTTTGCATACCAAATATAAGATTTAAGATAGGTGACGGACCAGCAATTCCCATCCCTCGAATTTTCGAAAGTTCTGAAGCTGCTGATGACGTTTTACCCCCACCATAAGGTCGCATAATACGTTTTTTCCAAATTCATGGAAAGAAAAAATGACAAGCACAGGCTTTTTGGTGGGTCTACGGCAAAACGTAGGGTAATAGTAGGTCTAAAATTTTAGGAAAAAGTACAAAAAGTAGCACAAAAGTAGCGATTTTTCGTGATAAATTTCCAATGACAATACCACAAAAATTAAAAATTAAACTCATTTTTTCATACGTGAAATGTACGAAAGTAGGCAAAGTATAAGTAAAAGTAAAAATCTGCTGATGGATTTCTCCAGACAACAGAAAATATGACATCATCCCGGCAGTAACAAAACGAAAGCAAACTGACTTCACGAGAGAGTTTTCAAAAACAAAAAAATAGAATTTTAAGAAAAAATCCCGTAAAAAGTAGGAAAATTAAAGCATTCTTAATAAAAGGTAGGAAAAGTAGAAAAGTACAAAAAAGTAGGAAAAATAGAACTACAAAAAAACCTGCAAAGTACAAACTGTAGCTAAACTGAAGACTCTGTAAACCTACTCGACCAAAACATTTTGGGAACAATAACGAATGCGAATTTGACAGTATCAGCTACACATTATGACAGTTAGGTAAACTGGTAATTAGAAAATGTAAGTAAACCAAACGGTAACGAATTTATATTAATATATAGTGAAGGAAATTTAGGAGTGTCAGAATGATATAGTTTTGAGACCCGGCCGGGACCAGTTGCCAAAAAAATGCAGCTCTAGGGCCTCCAGCTGGGAATCGAACCCGCGAGCCTGCGAATCTAGTGAAGTGCAATGCCAACTGAGCTACGAAGGCTTTTGCCGAGAGCGTGGTCACGAATTCTAGTATATATCAGTGCAAATGCCAGCGAAGTGAAGGGTATATTCAAGGAATATTTGGTATTGACACTCAGTGACATGAAATTATATTAATAAATAGTGAACTGAAGCAAATTTTGGAGTGTCAGAACGACCTCGGCAACGGCCTTCGTAGTTCAGTTGGCAGAGCACTGCACTAGATTCGCAGGGTCGCGGGTTCGATTCCCAGCCGGAAGCCCTAGAGTTGCAATTTTTCGCAACTAGTCCCGGTTGGGCCTCAAAACTATATCATTTAGACACTCCAAAATTTCCTTCACTATATATTAATATTATTTCATTTCACTGAGTGTCAATGTCAAACATTCCTTGGTAACGAATTTATGCAGGAGCGCCTTTCTCAGTTTAGTAATCACTTCGCATCTAACTTTACGCCTGGAATTTTCGACCGGTGTATTCCCATAATCATTAATTAATAGTTGATAGGAATTAATAATCCACGTGTTTTTATTATTGAGGATTTTTTCCAAACTAAAGGTCTCTAAAGAGCTAGTGTGTCTGCTTCTCGAATTTGAAATTGCATTATGATTGCTTAAAATTTGCAATATTATTCTGACATAAATAACCTAACATAGCTAAAGAAATTAAAAAAAGGACTTACTCTTGGACGGAACCTTGGAGGAGGTGTCCTGATCTTGCGTTCTGCACGGGAGCGGTTTCTTACAACCTTCGAGTGAATTGCACAGCTAACACAATAGCTGAGTTTCACGTACAGTTTTGGTAAGGCATACACTGTAGAGTAAAAAAAACAGCAACGAGGGGTCATCATCCATACATAGTAAAAGCACTCAAACTATAAACGCACCCAGTAATTCATAGTCACAAGTAACTGTTTGACCTGGAGTAAGGCATTATGAAGTCTAAATCCATAAGTGTCTACAGATGGCTTCACCAAAAAATTGACATTCCTCCATTTCGCACAAGTAATGTAGGGGTAAACTTTTCCATTATTCAGGGCAGTTCTTGTGTATTGCATGTTTTAATTAAAAATTTTTTTTTCAAGTTCTGCCTCTGTAATCTTTAAGCCACTTATGGTGGAGCTGGTGGCACAGTGATAGTGCATGTGTCGCTCACCTCTGTGATTAGGGTTGGTTCCTGACTCCGTACAGTCTTCTGATTAAAGTTACCTTGATCACATGTGACAAGAGAGCCAAGTTCGAATCTACCGTGCATGGCAGGTTTTCTCCGGGTACTAAAGTTTCCTCCTGTGATAACACTAAACTTATGAGGGGTGACCCTCACGGACCTCTAGGGAGAACAGCTTAAGTAGTTGATAGAGTTATCCAATATAAATAACGATACCTTTACTCTTTTTGTACGCTATTGCTATATACTTTATCGTCATCCACCAGTTACCAGAATACGCAGACAGAGTATCCTCGTAAATCAGATTAGGAAAATATATTTAAGATGTCTATTGGACACAAAGTACTACTAGCATCAAGTTGTTAGTCCAATATTCTAAATTATGCATCAACACAAGATTCAATTTTCTATTCAAGAATCCCCAAACGCTCCATACATGCGTTTTCAAACGCACATATTGCAAAAACTAGTGATTTTTTGTTGAAAAGTACAATATTATTTCTATTTAGGGCAACTGTCCCTCATGGTTGCACTAATACTGTATTGCTTATGTTAAAATGAAATGAACTGGTTTTTTATAATACAATTCTTCACAGAATGTGACGTGTATACAAGGTCAAGAAGTTAAAGATCATCCTCAGGTTTCACTACAGGCACAGAATATGGCATTTTTATAGTAAACTGAAAAAAAAAACTGTTAAACAAAAGGTTACATGTATGTAACTCCATCTGGGAACAATAAAAGGGGAAACACATTGACATGTTTATTTAAAATGGGTTTGTATTTTGCAATGTAAATTGCAAATACAATTGCTTCTAAAATTCTTCGTCAGGTCCATAAGTGCAAAAAGTTCAAAGAAGAACAGTTGAATGTGTGACCATGATTAACTGTTTCAGGACTCGTCGGTACCAAAGAATGTTTTGGGTTTTCATGCTCTGTCTACTGGATTGAAAAGTTTCGCATACTTTCTCCGATATAAGTGGCGTTGCAGGACGTGCATTCGCCTTGGTAGATAACATTGGACACTTTATCTTTGAGTTTGAAGTGGGAGCAAACTTGACGAGTATGCCAGACAATTTGAAACTTTAGTTTAGTGGGCCTTGAGGTAAAATATGCGAGTTTCCAAGTAAGCTTCTTAGTTTCAGCCTCATTACGTGCACAAAATGGGATATATATGGTGATTGTTTTGCGATCATCACACCATTGAGTTCAATAATGATCTCATGAGCAGGAGGGTTTTCAAACCCATGAATAATCTTACGGTATTAATAAACCACCAAGGATAGTCAGCGCTGAGGAAGGGTTGGTTTTTTATAACTCAATTTAAATAATTAAACCAACAATTAGTCAATGTATATCTAGTGGAAACCTGTTTTCAATGGAAACCTATGATCTAGAAAAGTAATTAGCAAAGTAAATTATCATCCCAGCTGGCTGGATCCCAGGTTTCCACTGCAAATGCTTAGCCATTATCACGGATGCCCAGTACTAGAGTAGGTAACCACCGGTTAAGCTAGGCAGTATTTGTGGACCAGCTAACTAAAACTTTAAGGTATGGGAGGATGTCCAATCTACAAGGTAAGTAAATAATACCTTTGTCACTGAAAGTATTGATCTTTTACTACGGAGAAGGAGACAAATTCCAAAAACAGGCATCTTGTGAACTCAAGATGTGAGTAAAAACAAGATGAAATCCAAAACTGTAATATTTCAACTTTATTCCAAAGCCTTATAAAAACTAAACTCTGAAGTAAAGTCGAAGTATTACCGTTTTCAATTTCATCTTGTTTTTTTTTTCCTAAATCTTGAGTTAACTACATGTTTGTTTTTGAAGTTTGTTTTCTTCTTTAGTTTTTGAAATTGTCAGCTGGTAAGGGCTTTTACTACAGGATCTTTTTTGAAACAGATATACATCTAATTATTTTAATTAACTTGTCTTACTTTCATATGCACAGGCCTCGGAAATATCTCTTACAGCTGCAGCCTCCACCATGTTTCTGATCACAAACTTCTTTATGGCTTTGTCTTTTGGAACAGCTCGGGCACAGTTGGTACATCTTATGAACCTAACATGTCCTCTACCTTTCTTTGATCGACCATTATTACGCCTCTTGGAAGTCTGGAATTGGTAAATTTAATTAGTAAAACAAAATAACACACCGGACATAGGCAGTAAAAACAAAAGTCCTTCAATGTTTGCACAATACAGTACCAGTATATAATAATCTAATGTTAAAAGTTAATTGGTTGCTTAATCCTAAATGTTTTGGTTGATAAAAGTTCAAACTTCAAAGAAAAAAACATTTTGAATGTTCACCCACTATGTGCTCAGCCATGTCACACAAAATTTTCAATACTAATTTTCAAGATATAAAATACTAGAGTACTACTGAACATTCTGATTAAACTTTTTTGATTCCAAGCTTTTAACTATTATTTTCCTGACCAGGTTCTGTAGCTCAGTTCATAAAACTCTGGAAAAGATTCTATGGTCTTGGGTTTGATTCCTATTAGCCTGCAATGCAGGTGTTCCAGGTGAGGGTAAGGCTCCAACAGCACCTGCTTGGCATGCTAGATTCCCATTAAACTATATTCTTCAGATTGAGTTTTGATTGGAGCTTAACTCTTTCCTAGTCACACCAGACTTTTTCTCATTTTACTCCTTGAGAGAAGACATCAGAACTGGAAAGTGTTATGACCTATAGATCTCAACAATTGTGTCTTCATGACCAAACCAGACTTTTATTATCTTTTACCTTCGCTAACACCAGACACAAGCAATTATAGTAAGCTTTCACTGCACTTTTCGTCCTGAATGTTTTCCTTCTGTGATCTTTTCAGTGAGTAAGTAAACTCTGCTTGCTAACCAACTCAAACCACATAAACTTGGCCATGGTCCTTACTACTGTATGTTGCCTTTGCTATCTTAACTTGGTCAAATGTTCAGCAGGGTTTGTAAAAAACTTGGGCTACTAAAATACTAATTCTTCCACTAATGCTCTACTGCAATAATATTTTCATCACTGAACATCAATGAAAGAAACAATGATTTAAAAGGACAGCCACTCATAGCAATATGATATATATATATATTTGTCAATATCAAAAACCTTGTTTTACATGAAATTTGAACAGATACTGGTTGAATTTTAAGTTAAGAATCACTGAGGCTTTTTTCTTAGTTATTTTGTCATTCATATTTTCAAGCCCCGCTGCTTCCTTTGGAAGACAAACCTAAACAACCAAGTACTGAAAAATGACATCAAGATAAAACAACGCTTGACCAATAAAAATTTTCAACCAACAAGAAAATGTGTGACAAAGTTCAAAAAGATGGGTGATAAATGGTCTTACATTAATGGACTGCTGACAGTTAAAAAATCTTTCATGAGTTTGTCAAGTTGGCTTTGTAATTGGCCAAAGTTTGTTAGTGGACACAGTTGGTTCTTTACTAGGACATAATAGTACATGGGCTAATACCACTGGGATATACCATAAGCTCCTACTACTGATTACCACACCAAGCAAGAAACAACAAATATCAATATACTTCATTGAATATAGATCAATATACTTCAGTATACTTCAGACTTAAATGAATAGACTTAACCACATTAAGTCAGACATATGGGCATCACAAGAAACACCATAATTTACTAAAATAATAATTCATCACTCTAATACTAAAATTATAATTCTTCCAGTGATATACTACAGCAATATTGGTCACTAGCATATGTAAAGGAGGAAGGTGTCATGGTCCCCTCTCACAACCTGGGTCCTTGTTCAAAAGAAGTCAGGTGTATCTTTTTTAAAATCAACAACCATGAGAAACATGCATATTTTTGGCTTAAGATTGCTGAAAATGGCCAGGTAAAGCCTTTTGGTAGGAGAATTCTGCCCCACACTCAGCAAATGTGCTGCTCTTGCCTCCTGTACGGTGATATCCTGCCAAAGATTTAATTTAAGGTTTTTGAGCTCTGAAAATTAAAAACTTTCCCAGAGAAGCATGCCCCCTAAACATATGATATTTCTGTGACAGAAGAATATTGACCAGTATTCACGGTCATCTTGTGAATATAAGACTATAAATGTTGGAATATTTTCAATAGACATATATCTCCAATTCCTTGGTGCATATGCATCTTTCATGCAAAAGTGGCTTACACACTCCCATTGATGACAACCAATTGATATCCCTGGTCGCCCCCCTTTCCTTAAGAAAATCCTGGTTTTGCCACTGGCACGGACTTAATTACCATTTAGGCTTAAGGGAACCGGTACATCACAGCCTACATGAAAAAATCTTTTTTAGATCCAAATCCACATAGTTAAACTTTGAAACAGTAGTTATAAAGTCACGATAGTGCAAGTTTACGTGACAGAATATGAGACACTATACTATTTCCGACAGAGAGGAGATTGAGTCAATCATAAAATCTGTCTGTCTTTCGATGAAAAGGTCAAACAATTTCCTAAAAAAGAGCTTATAAAATACAACAAATGCTGCTTATGGGAACGTAAAACCTAAATGGCTAAAATAATCGCGTAACATAGCCAAATGAGATTTGTCTCAGCATAAAACCACGAATTTTAAACCGACAGGTATACAACCTACCATCTTGTCTGATAAGGCTTCTATGGAAAAGACCCACACATGGGCAACCCTGAAACAAATTCTTTACTGGACCCCCCAAACATCTCCTCAGGCTCCAGTTGAGTTGAACGCACCAGACGCGCAGTGGTTACGTTAGGGACTGGAAGCAAAATAAATTGAAAAATTAATTAAAAATGATTTAAATTGTGTGTAGAATTCCTAGTTATTTCCGGTAATTGCCAGTTACTGAAATTAGATAAGTAAACCGTGACGCATCAAACCGATTCAAGATAAAAATGAGTACGGTATGTATCAAATGTTTCGAAAGATATTCAGTGCATCTCTAAAGTTTGGGTTCAACTCACACTTCCGTAATGTCAGACAGTTCCTTCGCTTTATTGCTTTTATGCATCACGAAAGAATCTTCCCAAATTAACTCGAGCTGTTGAATCTCGGAACTCTGAACTTGATTACAAACCGGGGAATAATTGTTAGGGGTTTTTATGGGATTTTGGGTTTTCAGCTTGAAAGCTTGCATGCACATTACTTTCCGCTAAGGCCCGTTTCCACTCTGAAGATGGAAAAAGATTTCTGTTTCCATGTGGAAAATACTTGAAAGTTGAAAATATATTCGACTTTTTCTTTGATTTCTGGTGGGAAAATATGCTGTCCAGGGAAAATTTTTCGAAGCAGGGCTATTTACTGATTCTGGTCGGGCTGACAGAATGACATTGACATGCCATTCATCAAGTCAGCGGTTTTCAGTTACTTCCCCCACAAAGTCATGTTGGAATATAATTTGATGCTTTATAATTGTCTCATCAAAATGCTAGCCACCATTGATCAGTATTAAATAGAATAGTTATGATCATTTATGTCAAAGTAGTGTAAATGCTTATTTAAGCCCCAGGAGGCTTACTTATTTTCAGACCTTCTTGAGAGGGAGTATGATCTTTGTTAGCTAGTTTAGCTGACATAATGACATAGTCAACAATTTTCTTGCTATACCACCCAGCATTACGTGATGTATGACGAAAATATTAGCATATTGAACTTCTAGAAGCATGAATTTGAAGTGGAGATGACTTGTGGTGGTTGTTCTGGAGCAGTTGAAAGAGTTTTAAAGAAAAGAGAAGGTGAGTTATGGAAAATGGTTATATTAAATTAAAATTTTTCCATCCATGATGATTGATACTTTACAGTTGTCCTTTCTAATAAAACCATTATCTCTTTTTAAAAACACACATCAGACAGTGAACATGTTCAATGGCTTGGGGCAACAAGCCAAATAACTCAACAAAGCAAAAACTCATCAAATATTCGAAACTATCCTTTTTCTGACTTACCATAACAAACCAGGTTAATTGCTGCTGGAATCAGTACTTTAGAACTGAAATATTTAACCTACTACAAGTAATGTATCTTTTAACAGATGTGAAAGACATTTCCATTGACATGGAAAAGCAAAGAGTTTATGTCACATCTGATGCATCATCTGATGATCTGCTTGGAGTCATAAAGAAAACTGGGAAAAAAGTGTCCTATGTTGGTCTTGCCTGATCATCACAACAGCTTAGCAATACTTATGGTACAAGGATGGAAAAGTATTCAGTTCCAACTGTGTACTTGATTCAGCATAAAATATATATTATGCTGAATTACTGGCATTAGTTATCAATTTGGACTAATATTAATTTCATTAATAGAAATAAGATTAAAATATTACTTACCCAAATTGTCACTTGCATTTGCTTATATTTTTGAGAACCATTAGATCATAACTAGTCACCTCATACTTCGTGTTATTATTTTAAAAAGATTCTTGAAGCTGTTAGTTCATGTTAATTGTGGTATGTTTTTTTTTTTCATGACTACTGGTAATACATGTTCCAGGCTATCAAAACCTTTCACAAGACAAACTGGTCTCCACAAACTGTCACATTTTTATTCTGCAGGTACTTACTCCAGGACATACTCTTGTTAACCCTTTCATGCATGCAGTTGTTGTGTGACAACTTTATTATTTTACTTAGTTTAATGCCAGACAATTTTACTCGTCAAAGGGAAGACCCCTAGATACTGCACAAATGAAAGGGTTAAAAAACTTTCTCCTTTAACCCTTTCATGCATGCAGTTGTTGTGTAACAACTTTATTATTTTACTCTAATGCCAGACGATTTTACTCATCAAAAGGAAGACCCCTGGTCACTGCACAAATGAAGGGGTAAATAAACTTGGGTCTTTATTGCATCATAACAAGCAGTTTCATGCCTGCATTCATTTCATGCCTGCATTCATTCCATGCCATAAGTTGTTTAAAAATTATGGGTATACCTTACACAGTACCAAGGGAACAGCCAGGGACAAACATAACCCATTTTTACTGAGGGGTGTCCAGCTTGATTTGCCCAAATATTCTGCTTTTCTAAAAATTGCCTGAACCATATTTTTCTATTTATCCTGTTGTAGCAGAACAAATTTTGCTCAAATTCTTTGCCACTTTTTTGTACATGTATTTTGGCTGACTTAATTTTCTGAACTTTTATAAAGTCTGGATTTCTAAATTGTAAGGGTGATGGTAATGGTTTATTAGGAAACATTCAATAGCAATAACATTGCAACCAAATGACCAAAAAGTTTTTAATAAGCCCATGATGCACACATTGAGGAAACGTAAACATCTAATAAACTAACGTTTCATTGCTACGATTGCAATATCAGCAGAAATTCTGTATATAATTGCTTATTCACTCTGATGATGTTGTGAGTGTAGCAATGAAACTTTAGTTTACCAGATGCTTACTAGACGTTTATATTTCCTCAATGTGTGCATCATGAGCTTATTTAAACGTTTTTGGTAGGTTATTTTTCTTACATTATTTTTTTAAAATTTTTATCAAAATAATTGAGGCTTTTGGTCTGAATAGGCAAATATGAGAAATATCTGATGGCTCATGGACCAATCAAGTTGCAGGATTTCCATATGCAGACAGCTCAGCAGGCTTTATAACATAACTCCACAAACAAATTTAGCTTTTTCATGACTTGACATAGATTTAGGAAAAAAGCTCTGAGTGACACGTATCCAGAACGAGGATGGCGTTGGGATTACACTTGGGACTAAAATAAACCACTCCTCATTACTTTGATGAAGAGTCAGCCAAATAGCCTGGAGCATCAACACAGTGCAGGGGAGGATCTGGAAATTTTGGCGACCAGTTCCAATTATTGAGGAGGTGAGGAATTGCTAGGGGGTCAAGGGGCATGCCCCCTCTGAAAATTTTTATTTTTAAAGTCCTGAAATGCTATTTTCTGCATTTTCAAGGAAAGTTTTTACAAGAACTGCGTCCTACTGTGATGATTATAAAGTGCCATATAATGCATCCAAAAGATACCAGTACACTCTAACATATTTTACATTTTTTGAAAATATTTATTTCTAATTCATAGCATTAGTAACATTAATTACAATATTCAGTGCTCTAGAAGAGCTGGTCAGGTATTAGCCTGACCTACAAGCTCATGAATGCTCTGAAAAAGCAGTGTTAAAATTAGGGTTCAAAAAATTTTCGAAAACAGTGAAAGTGGTAAAATGCTAGTCTTCTGTGATGCAGGGTTGCAAACAAATCAATAATTTCCTCCAAATTTAGTGCTATGTCTCTGTGGGTGTGTATACTGTAAGTGCGAAGCGATTCATTCTTTCTTCTCCCATGATGCACCTCAGGTAATATGTCGAGCGGAAGTGTTGAGATTGGCCCATACTATACCTATGGCAGGTCACCTTGGCGTGAAGGAAACAACCGATCGGATCATTAACAGAGTCTATTAGCCAAGAATCTTTAATCGACGTTAAGGAGTTTTGTCACTCGTCTGAAGTTTGCCAGAAGGTAGCGACAAGGAAGAACACGGGGGCAAGCACGACTAATACCACTTCCGATCATAGAAGAACCATTCAGCAGAATAGCAATGGATATCGTTGGTCCACTAGAAAGAAGAAAATCCGGAAATCCTTGCAACTTGGTGATGAACGACTATGCAACACGTTATCCTAAAGCTGTTCCCGTGAAGTGTAGAAGCAGAAAGAATAGTAGAGGAATTGGTAAAAATCTTCGAGAGTCGGTACCCCTAAAGAGATACTAAGTGCTCAAGATTCAAATCTTATGTCACAACTACTGAAGGAGATCTACCATTTGTTGCAAACTGATTCGATTCGCATCACTCCGTACCATCCTCAGACAGATGGTCTAGAAGATGCTTCCCGCAAGAATTAACAGCTTTCTCGCCATTTGAGTTGAAATACGGGAGACAAGTTCGGGGTCTCTAAAATGTTCTCTTAAATGTGCCAAGCGAATATGTAATAGAGACGCGCAATCGTCGGTAGAGCATGAGGAAAGTAGTGCAAAAAATTTGAGGCCGACCCAAGGAAGAAATGATACGATCGTGGGGCAACAATTCGATAATTTCCCGAAGGGAAATGTTGGTGTTACTTACTAAGTGTAGTGTATAACATGTCGTTTGAATGATCCCTCGTCCACTCATGTCCTGAAAAAAATCAACCTACCACCGCCCCCTACTTCGACTAAAGTACGACCACCTGTTCTCAATTCATTGATTGGATGGTGATGTGCCATATCGGTTTGAATTCAAACTACCATACTTGTCGTTGTCGTTCTGGCGAAAATAACACTGCTTTGCCCGACATTACTCCGTTCTCTGTTCCGCGGTCAGTTTGGGCAATTTCAGGGATTCTAAGAAATACTTGTCGATAACATATGGATCGTCGTTTGTTCGGGTTACCCTCAGCCACATAACGACCACGACTGAACCCATCGATGCAACCGAATGGTTTTAGTAAGTTTGTCGTGTCCATGCGCCAACACCAGTTTGGGCTAGGGTCTACATATTGCCTTCGCTCGAATCGAACAGCTCGTCACATGGCTGAGCTGACAGGATCAATGTCACGAAGTATTCTTTGATCACTAGTTCGCCGTGTACATATCTTCATTTTCTATTGCCTCACGGATCTGTCTCTAGTCCTCAGTGAAACTTTTTCGTCTCAAGCCATACTCTTGCAAGCGTTCTTATGCACATTTTAATTCCATGATGCCTTTCTTAGAACTGCAATACTGCATCAAGCCCTCTTGGGTTTTCAACAAATAGCCAATTTTTGCGCATGTCAGGAAAACAGTTTCTCCCAACAATTTACTCACTGGTAATAGGTTTCTTAGCGTTTTTAATAACTCAAAAAAACTAAAATGAAACTATGACTCACCCTTCTTGTTTGTTCCACGCACGAAGTACTCTTACCATACTCTGTGCACGTAGACCGCACGCAGGCTTGAACACCAACTGAAGACATCACATGCTGAAATCACGACACCCTCCCCTATTGGATGCAGGAGGTATCAAATATTAATTGTTCGGATAAAGTTTAATCAATTAAGGTGCTCTTGATTTACGATGTCCTTAATACATTTTGCAGCCGCGATAGCCGCTTTCTTTGGTGTAAACTCTCTAGGTCTTGGACTGAGGGTTGGTACTTCAGGTTGCTAAATTCTGTTACACGAAAACTCCACAGGATACAGCTGTTGCACTGCTCTCACTAAGAAAGATTTCCCTGCTCTCGGTCTTGCTGCCCTGATAACACCATCTCTGCCTTTGATTAGTTTCACAACCAGCCTCAAAGATACCTTGCTCGTTTTCTCACATCTTTCTCGTCGATCGAATGTACATCTTCAGGCAAAAGATTAGGTAGACCAAATATCATGGCATTTGGGGTTAATACAGATAACTGGACATCATCCTCTACATAGGATACACAAAAGATAAAGGACGGTTGTTTTACGCTACTTCGACGTCTAAGATGACTTTTTCTAGCTCGTTCCGCTTCAGATTCGCACGACCAGCACATTTATACAAGGCTTGCTTTACGAGTCCAACTAATCTTTCGAACTGCCCTCCCCACCAGGGAGCTCTGCTTAGATTGAACTGCCATGTAATATTCTGGTGGGCAAGGAAGTCCGGCAGCTTCTCATTTTTCATGATGCCTGTAACCATCTTGCAGTGGCAACGAAGCTCTTCCCGTTGTCGGAACACACCTTTTGAGGTCTCGCCCGTCTTGCAATAAAGTGTTTCAAACTTCCGATAAATTCCTCTGTAGTTTTGTCGTTCAGTAGCTCTAAGTGGATAGCTTTAGTTACACTGCATGCAAATAATAGGACGTGGGCTTTTCCATCTCTTTTCGGCTGAACTTTTTGCACCCGAAACAACCCCTTATTACTTCCTTCGTCAGATGTCTCAAGCGTGGTATCCAGTAATCACGCCTGATGTAGGTCATTGTGAGACGAACTCCCCCAAGTAATGTTAGGATATGGGAATCGTGCACTATCTTTTCACTCAAAGTTTCAGGTGGTAGGCACGTTGGGAAGTTTCCTTGTATTCTACCACGGGACTCATACATCCCTTCACGGTTCTTTTGCACACCTGCTGTGCAATAATTGTCTTGGGCTCGCTTGATCCACTTGTGCATTTGCTTGACAGTCTCAACGATCGTTAAAGGACCAACGACTCGCTCTTGTTTTCTTACACCTTGTGAGAAAACAAGAAAATCTTCAAACTTATGCTTTGTGAGGAATGTAGAACTCCTTATCAATAGGGTCACAGGGTAAATTGCCAGTTGGTCTTGAATAATTTCGTCGTACTCAGCCAAAAGATTGGGTTTCTTCTGCAGTTTCTTCACTAAATTTTCTTTCACGTTCATTGTTTGGGAGACGATCATGACCACGTTTCCACAGTAATTCGGTTTCGTGCCAACCTTCATCGCCTCTTCGAAGTTGCTTTTGAACTCGCCATAAACTGATTGTTGGTCTCCATGTGGTCTGTCCTTAACGCCTAAGACATCTAGATTGCATAGCTGGTCATAATCTGCAGACGAACTCCTGGCGAAGTACGCATTGGTGACGCCATGGACCAGGCCAAAGTCGTTAACTCGCCGATCGGTTCACCAGGTTGTCCAATCTTTAGTTTTGTGTTTGTCTTTATTCTGGAGCATTCACTGGGTCCGAGGATCAGACGTATGGTCAGCTCAGACTTAGTGTCTTGGTCATCCATGACCACTCCCTTGAGATGATGGTAATGATTGATCTTGTAGACATATTTTGGATTAGGAACTGATGGAAGCGCAGTTTTTTCCACTCTGCTGACAGTGGTTGTCATTTCGAATTTCCCCGTTGGTACTTGCCACTTTCACCTTGTATGTTTGAATCTTTGGGTTGTTGAGTACATCATCATATCTATTGTTCTATGTTCAGTTCGATCTGCAAGAAGGGCGATCAGAGCGAATGAAGCATAAGAACTTCCTGAACCAGTGTCTAACAACGCTCTGCATTTGATTCCATCCGCAAGAACTACCACAACTGGATAAACGACTGCCCCCCTCATCTGTAGCATCATTTGTTGTGAGTACTTAAACACTGAACGGAAAGTCTACTCATGTGGGAGCTTGGTAAATATCAGAACGACTAGAGGACGTTCGTCAAGCTCATTTACTCAGAAAAACTATTTACTCAGAAAAACCTGCAGCCTAGCTCGCCATCTGAGTCGTGGTGGCGCAATGGTTAGAGCGTCTCACCGGTCATCATAAGGTTGCGGGTTCCATTCCCGTCTAGGGCTCAAAAATCGTTTTTCTGAGTAAATGAGCTTGACGAACGTAGTTCTGATTTTTTGTGAGTGTTCGTCACAGATTGAAGTATAGTATTTTCCATTGCACTTCTGGCGTTGCTGCAGATTGGGCACCCAGTAGCTCGATGTCTTGCACCTGTGCAGTTGAAAAACAACTTTTTGGAGCTTAATGTATTCTTTTGCTCCCCCAATACTGGGTACCTTTGGACAATCAACAGATTTGTGGTCGACCGAATCACAGTAGGTGCAAGGACTAGGTTTCCATTCTCCCGGTCTCTTCTAGGTGGCTTCTGTGAAGAATGATTCCCACTATGTTTGTCAGCTTTCTGATCAGGAGTCAAGGGATTCCGTTCACACCATCTGTGCCTCAACATCTGGGAAAAACCCCATTCTTGCCAGTCATTGTCAAGTCGAACAAGGTCTCCTCTAATATCAGGCAATTTATCCAGGGTTGCTCTAACATTGCCGTCGATCCCTTTGATCTTCCCACTGTTTCCAGTGCTTGAATGCTGATCATAAGTTTCCCAAAAAATTCATGTACTTTACTTGGTTGAAATCCCTGTGTAGTTAGTAGAGTTATGATGCATTGTATGTGGGCATTCACTACTTTGCTGGTCTTTCCATAATTGGTTTTTAGTATGTTCTTATGCTCTTCGACCAGAACAGTTCATTGTCTGGTTTATCAGCGTTCTCAATTCGAATTGTTTGTACTTGTACCTTATGTTCGTGAACACTGTCGATCAGCTCCTCAAATAGCTTCTTGTGTCGTTCTAAGGTTTTGAAATCGTTCTTCTCGTGGATTCAAAGTGTATCGTCTCGTGTAAACTGAAACATTCTCAGCTTACCTTCAAACTTGTTCAACATTTCTTTAAGGTCAGTCATTGCCTACGTGGATCACTCCTACTTCTGTTTCTTCATAATTCTGCCAGGCTCCGCCACTTTGTCGGGAAAATAGTTCCTCCCAAACAATTTACTCACTGATAATAGGTTTCTTAGCGTTTTTAATACCTCATAAAAACTAAAATGAAACTATGCCCCCCCCTTTTTGTTTGCTCCACGCACGAAGTACTTTTACCAACCTTTGTCTACGAGTACAGCGCGAAGGTCTGAACACCAAATAAAGAAGTCATATGCTAAAATCACTACATGCAGAAGTTTAAGTAATTGCTTAGATCCACACTAAAAATCTTTTCTCTCGTATTGATAACTTCGTTTTGTGCTCAAGTAATATTATCTCTAGCTTAGTTAACTTTCTGGTGAGATCTGACATTCACTTTGCGTTGTGCACAGCTAATTTTGATTTTAGTGTACAGCTAATTTTGTGGTGTGTACAGCAAATGTTGTTTTATGTACAGGTAAATTATGGATTGCGCATAGATAGGTAATTCTGTATCGGGGACGACTGCAGTTTAGCAGACGCAAATGACGCCATCGGGGTTGCTAAGTGTGTTGATCTATTAAACAGCACTGTCTGGGGTCACCTAACCCTAACGAAAACCCTGACCCGAACCTAAATGGGTTTACCGCCTAGCTTAAATGCTAACCTAACCCACTCTGGGTTCACTGCTCGGCTTAAACGCCACCTGACCGAACAGGACTTAACGCTAACCTGATAACCCTAACGATAACGCTAACCCTATATATATATATATATATATATATATATATATATATATAT
>JBAHVQ010000219.1:429987-443388 GCA_036872915.1 Nanipora kamurai
AAGCGGATGAAGAAGACAGTGATGAGGAAGAAAATTCTGAAATGCAATAGAAGTACTGTAGGTACAAGTGATTGAAAAGGCTGATATGTTCTCTGAACACTTTGTTTGCTATAAACTATTAGTATTTTGCTTATTTAGATAGTAACTTTTAATCATTTAGGCATATTTAAAGATTTAATGAAACTCGACCCAGTCTCCCACTCGGTCATATAAAAAATATTAAAGCATTGCAATAATTTTATAAAAGCTACTCTTTTGGGAGGTCCATCATCCATTTTTTGTATTTCTTGATAGGTGTTTGTTCATTTATAAATGGTTTCCCTTAATCCCCTTGAGTGAGTATTAATTCCTTCCCAGGTGATAGACTACATGTACGCACGAACTCCTTCCTTGTCCCGATTTTGGCCGAATCACATAGTTTAGGCATCCTTGTCGATGGAGTATGACATACGGAGCAATCCGTGGTTTGTGGAATTTTTTGCTACCTCCCTTCGGTAATACCGTACTGTGTAACCATACCATGTCGCCGGGTTTCAGGATTTCGTTCTGGTCAGCCTTGTAACGGTCGTCATAATGTTGCTTTTGTGAGATCTGTGATTTCTTGATGTTCTCGGCAATCGTTGCGTGTGCCTCCTCAATTTAAACTCAAGTTCATCGCAATAGTTAGTGATCAATCGGGTCCCTGTTTTTTCTTTGATGCCCAATAGTACGAGTGGTGTGGTAGCTTCACGCCCATAAACTGCTTTAAAAGGGATACATGCGTCGAGGAATGAACACTTGTTCGATATGCAAATAAGGCCAAGGCTAAATGTAAATCCCAGTCGTTGTGATGACCGTTTAGATACGACGAGATAATTGCTTTCAGTGTACGGTTGAACCGTTCCACTTGGCCGTCCGTTTGTGGATGGTAAGGCGATGTGCGCAACTTGTGAATGCCCAACAACTTAAATACCTCTTTCAAGAGCTCAGATTCAAAGTTTCTACCTTGATCAGTGAGAAGCTTTACAGGAATGCCATGACGAGAAACTACGTTGTCAACAAATGCACGAGCTACTGTCTCCGCTTTCTGATGAGCCATTGGGACTGCTTCGACCCATTTAGTGAAGTGGTCACTCATTACCAAAACATACTGGTGTCCTCGTGCAGTTATAGGGAGGGGTCCCAAAATGTCCATTGTCCACAACTCCATTGGTTGAGAGACTTGGATATTCGTCATAGCAGCACCATGAGATGCTGGCTGAGGTTTTCTTTGGTTGCACATCTCACACCCTGCTACCCACAGATGAACCTCGCCAACCATTCCAGGCCAGTAATACCACGGCTGCAAACGTTCGAAGCAGCGATTTATACCCATGTGTCCAGAACTTGGATCACTGTGAGAAAGCCGCAGCAGATCGGCACGCATTTTCCGGGGAACTACAAGAACGCGACCATCATTCCGACCACTTATTGCCACACGCCGTCAACTATTTCCAGTTGTTTCTAGACTTGTCGGTAACGGCAAAGTTCACGATCTTCTGTCCACTCACTGGGTGGCTCTTGCGCTTTGGGGGTGCTTAATTTTGCCTGGAGTACAGTTGAAACAACCGGGTTATCGTGCTGTGCCTGGCAAATCTCGTCCAGGGACCAGTCTGACTGTACAAGGGTGGGTTGAACTCCTATGATGACATTCTCTTCTGGTAAATGCGGATGATTCACAGCTGAAGTTGGCAGGGGAGATCATGAAAGTGCATCCGCGTTATTGTTTTCATTACCCGGCCGATGTACGATGGAAAAGTCATATTCCTGAAGAGTTAAGCTCCACCGTGCTAAGCGACCTTTGGGTTCTTTCAAGCCCTGAAGCCATTTTAAACTTTCATGGTCGGTAACAACTTGAAACTACTTTCCTAGCAGGTATGGGCGCCAGTAGTGAATAGCCCACACGAGCGCTAAACACTCTTTCTCGGTTGTCGAATAGTTCTTCTCAGCTGTTGTCAATGACCGACTAGCGTAGCAAACTATTTGTTCGCTGGAACCAATACGTTGCGACAACACCGCTCCAAGACCAGTATCGCTCGAATCAGTGTAAATAGTGAAAGGAATAGTAAAATTGGGCAAGAACAGAATAGGTGAAGTAGTTAAATGGGTCTTTAGAGCAGTAAACGCTTGCTCTGCTTCGGGTGTCCAACGAAATTCTCTGCCTCCTTTCGTTAGTTCATGCAGGGGAGCGGTAATGTCTGCAAAATTACGGATATACCTCCGGTAGTATGATGCCATACCCACAAATGCTCTGACGTCCGACAATGAGGACGGTGTCGGAAAATCTTGTACTGCTTGGATTTTCCCTGGATTTGGGTGAATTCCCGTCGCTGATACAATGTGCCCCAGAAACTGGACCGACTCCCGTCCGAACTGACAGTTCGTTTTCTTGAGCTTCAAGCCAGCTTCTTTGATTCGATGGAAGACCTCCACCAAAATCTTCTGGTGTTCTTCCCAGGTGTCGGCAAAGAAGATGATATCATCGATAAAGACCAGACAGCCGTTGATCCCGTGGAGGAGTTTTGTCATCATCCGCTGGAAGGTGGCTGGGGCGTTTGTCAACCCAAAGGGCATGACCGTAAACTCGTAATGGTTGGGTCCAACGGTAAATGTGGTTTTAGGGATATCCTCTTCTCTCAGAGGGACCTGCCAGTAGCCTGAAGCCAAATTTAACGTGCTAAATAAGCGTGCTCCGCCACACTTATCGAGTATCTCATCTGTTCGTGGCATTGGAAACTCATCCTTTCTGGTAATCGCGTTTAGGCGTCGAAAATTGACACAGAAACGATAATCACCGTCCTTTTTGGGAGCCAGTACAATCGAAGATGACCATGGACTGTTGCTTGGCCTTATGAGGCCATGGGCTAGCATTTCATCAACTTGGTGATTCACAACTTTGTTTAAATGGATCGGGATTCTGCATGGGCGTTGTTTGGCCGGTCGACTGTCTCCAGTGTCAATAGAATGTTCAGCGTCGCAAGTCCGTCCCAAGGGATCATCTGGTCCATTAACAGACACGTCTGCATATTTCTCCAGGAGAACCAATAATTTGTTAACAGTTGGTGCAGCGGCTTCAATAAGCAAGCGAGTCTCCCCCAGAGTCCCACAATAATCGTTCCTGTGCAATATTAACAACCATTCCGTTGGCTTTCAAGAAGTCGGCACCGAGAATGCATTGGTTCTGCATATTTACTACCACGAACGTCTGGACCACACTTAAACCATTTACTCTTACATGAATATCAGTTATGCCAATCACCTGCAAGTTCTCTCCTCCAACTCCTCGTGCCCGCAGTTTACACTCCCTTATTTGTCCTTGGACAATATCCTTATTTACTAGTGACGCAGTCGCTCCCGCATCGATGAGACATCGTTGGGAGTATCCACCACTTGTAGCTTTAATGAAAACTGGAGTTGGCGAGACGCTATTAATTGGGATGGATTTGTCGTCACGGGCTGACCCCCGGCCTAACCGCGGGTCAGCCCTTGGTAGTTTCCCTGGTGCTGTTGCTGAGGGTCCTGATAACGATATTGACAATCACGAGCAAAATATCCGAGCTCGCCGCACGCAAAACAGTAGTTTTCGCTCCGGCGTTGTATAAAACTTATTACTTTATCTCAACTTCTCACTAGAACATTCATCTGATCTGTTTGCCTAATTACATGTGGTATGTCACACAGCTTTTTTGACTGATAAGGAAGAAGGGGTAATTACATATTATCATTCAGTAGTGTATAGTGTAACTTCCGTAAGCAGGGGTAAATAAGGCAGGAGACAAAAGGGTAGTCACTCCAAATGTCTCTGCTGGGGGCACCATCCCCCAAACATACCTAATTTAATATTAAATAAGACAGATATCTGCTTTTCACTTAATTTGTTTTGAGGTTGTTGGCATGATAAACTACAATTGACTGCGAGTTTATACAGCATTTAATATATTTTATATCATCTATCAAAGAGTAAATGTTCTTAGAAATGAAGCAATATCTTTTGCAAGGGTCAGATAATTTTTTCCCCGGTCATTTCTTCGCTTGTTTTGACGACATTCGTTCGCAAGGTGATTAACATTACCGCAGTTATTTCACACGCTACGTCGGCCTCGACGGGGGTTCTCGGTTCTTATGGCAGCCACATCGTTGATATGATTTACCGACGCTGACAGTTGGTTGACCTTTTTGGTGAGGACTTCTACGCTTTCCTTTAACTGGCGCACCATTGTTGACTCGCCGCTGACTACGTCTTCCCTTTGAACTCTCATCTGATTCACATTAGGATCGGCATGTGGCGATGACAGCTCAGGTGTCAAATCTAATTGTTGTGCAATCTGGACGATCTCCTCGTATTTCAGACTCGGTCTTTGCGATAACTCTCGTTTTAGCGCAGGCGAAGATCCTTCAATAAACTGCTGCATTAAAAGAGTATCTCTCTCTTCAGTCCCGATCTTAGGCATGGCTCGGCTGAGCAATGTTTCCAACCCACAAGCGAAATCTTGTATATCCTCTCCAGGCTTGCGTGCCCGTCGACGGAACTCCATCATGGCTATGTGTTTACTTGTTTCGTCTCCGCCAAATGCTTCCCTTATCAGGGGTAGATCTAGGAATTTGTGTGACTAGTTTCCAAGCACAACTACTAGGGGGTCTGAGGGCATGCTCTCCTGGGAAATTTTTGATATGTTGATTCTCTCTAACGCTATTTCCCGCATTTTGAGAAGTTTTTGTGGAGCGTCTGGATGTTATATGGGGCATTAATTTTGGAGTTTTTTCTTTATCATTTTGAATGAAATTTTAAAACCATTACAAATACAGTACAGTATATTTTTCTTTCATGAAGAGACCAGGAAAACAGTTGAAGTCATGTTACTATGTGCAATATTATCCACTTTGCTATGACAAATCCACAGTATTATGCAAATGATGGAGCAATATTAGGTAATGCTGCATTTGTGTATAACACCACAGTGTACTGTACTAGGTAGATTACCATACAAGAATTATCTGTCTCCTACAGCAATTTCTTACCTACCTTATAACTGCAGATGATCTTTTAATATACTCATCCAAATAGTTTAAATTGACTTTGCTCAAGGTGAATATTTGAGAAATTAGTGTTTCTTCAAAAGACTGCAAACTAATTTATCAGACACCTCCCTGAAGACATCAAATTTCTATGAAGCCAACATTATGACAGCAGAATATTAAAATTCACAATTAAATCTCAGCCCAGCTATAGAATACCATGTATGAAGGATAATAAGTTCAAAATCATCTTAGTCCCACAGCTAAACGATATGTACTGTAGGAAGCTTAATAAGTTCAAAATCATCTTAGTCCAGCAGTAGAATGGCAGGTACTGTAGGATGCTTAAAATAAGTTCAAAATCATCTCAGTCCAGTAATAGCATGGCAAGTAAGAAGGTTAATAAGTTCAAAATGATCTGAGTCCAGCAGTAGAAAGACAGACAGGAAGCTTATTAAGTTCAAAATTATCTCAATTCAGCAGCTTAATGGCAGGTAGGAAGCTTAATAAGTTCAAAATCATCTCAGTCCAGTAGTAGCATAGCAAGTAAGAAGGTTAATAAGTTCAAAATCATCTGAGACCTGCGGTAGAAAGACAGGTAGGAAGGATAATAAGTTCAAAATCCTCTCAGTTCAGCAGCTAAATGGCAGGTAGGAAGCTTAATAAGTTCAAAATCCTTTCAGTCCAGTAGAAGAATGGCAGGTAGGAAGGTTAATAAGTCCAAAATCATCTCAGTCCAGTAGTAGAATGGCAAGTAGGAAGGTTAATAAGTTCAAAATCATCTCAGTCCAGTAGGAGAATGGCAAGTACGAAGGTAAATAAGTTCAAAATCATCTCAGTCCAGTAGTAGAATGGCAAGTAGGAAGGTTAATAAGTTCAAAATCATCTCAGTCCAGTAGTAGAATGGCAAGTAGGAAGGTTAATAAGTTCAAGATCATCTCAGTCCAGTAGTAGAATGGTAAGTAGGAAGGTTAATAAGTCCAAAATCACTCAGTCCAGTGGTACAATGACAGGTAGGAAGCTTAGTAAGTTCAAAAATCATCTCAGTCCAGTAATATAATGGCAGATTGGAAGGTTAATAAGTTCAAAATGATCTCAGTCCAGTAGTAGAATGGCAACTAAGAAGGTTAACAAGTTCAAAATTATCTCACTTCAGCAGCTAAACAACAGGTAGGAAGCTTAATAAGTTCAAAATTATCATAGTCTAGCAGTAAAATGGCAGGTAGGAAGGTTAATAAGCACCAACGGCTATGATCTCATTTTGAATCATCTTGGAACGGTGTGTTGCGTTCCTCGGAGCACTTTCTAGGTGTACTTTCAGCTTCGTATCATCGTTGTCGATTTGAAATTGAAGAAGAGCTTGAAAGTTCCCCCTCAGCGGAATATTATTTTGCCCGCAGAATATGACCGTCCTGAATATAGACTTAATCTTCGGGCGGTTTTCACTGATTCTTGCTTGCATTAACTGGCTGATCTGCTGGTCAATAGTTGGCTATCGCTATGACAGAGAATCCATGCGTCTCAGACTTTCCGAGTGAATGACTTTGGAATCTTAATGTTATGCAGGCAGTCGTCCAGAACGTAAGCGGAGATCTTGAACAATTTATCAAGTTTACAGCTATTCTTCCCACACTCCATTCCAAAACAACGTCACAGTAGGCAGAAAACTCCATCAAGGTACTTCGAGTAAACGAACGAAGGAAAACGAACCAGCCATTCTGGTCTGAATTTTCGTAGCTTTCCACGAGCCTCGAGCGTTTATGGCAAAACAAACTGTTGGTCAGGTTCCAAACATTTTGAATGAAACGCAACTTTTCAGGAGCTGAAAACCGTCCAAAAGTTTGATAAACTAACCAACGACAAAGGGGGAACAGTCTTCCTTACGACAAACTGGTTGTCCACGCGACGCCATGTCTTTTTTATAGAGTCCCACTAGTTCATGCTAGTTCACTCTAATGGAATTACGGCCGTTTAGCCAATCGAAGGGAGTTTTGACCAGTTCACTCTAATTGCCTGGGAGGTTTTAGCCAATAGAAGACAGTTTGGACTAGTTCACTCTAATTGAGTGAACTAGTTTCCACACAAAACTAGTGATTTCCACGCGATTGCACACTTTATATACACGCATTCACGCTCTATTTAGCATATTTCAGGTGTTCGAGCTTGGGCAAGAGTAAAATGATGCTTGAGGTTTAAATAATATCATTTTAACATTTTGAATAATTAAGAATACAAATAATTCTTTTTTCATTTTTTCCAAAAATTTGACTGGTTTCTGAAAACTAGTTGAACTAGTCTAGATCCACCTCTGACTTATCGCCGCTATCAAAACCTTGAAATCTGCCTTCTTTTCGTCGCCAAGCCGCTCGAACAGTACAAAAGCTTTGCCCGATAACAGAGTCGGTGATCGCTTCACCATTTCCTCTTTTTTCCAGCTGTTTGCCGTCGAACACAATTCGAACTTGCGTAGCCAGAGTCCAAAATCTCTGTCTGAAAATGTTTCAGGGACAGATAACAAACCTGCTCTTGTTGCTGTCGATGTAGCCATCCTGGTCGCGGCACCAATGTAATAACTCCCACAAAGGTATACACAATTACTTTCATAATCACTGTCTTAGTTGTCTACAAGAAGGAATAGCTTATGTGATGATGAGCTATGTAGCCGACACCCTTCTTTTATTCTTGTCATTTGGTATTGTGTCTAGCATTAGCATTTCGTTAGTTATCTCCAGTATTAGTAATTAGACACCATTGTAATACTACAATATGTTATATAAAGTGACATAAATCTGTTAAAGATTGATAAATGATAAATAATTAAAATATTTGGTAAGGTTCATCTACTTTATCAACTGTTCTTGATAGTTTGTTAGCATGGCACAAACAAAAAATATTTCAATGACATAAGGCAAATGTGAGTTGAGTGAACATGTGTTAGCATTTTAGATTCTTTAATTCTACCTATAGCTCTTTCAACATGGATTTTGGTACTGGAAATTCCACTGCTCTCCATAATTTCTTGAAGCTCAAGGTGACTCCTATCACCAGTAAAAGCTAGTATATTTAACCGAATACCGCAAGGCCTAGCCAAGTCTTCAAATAAAAATCCTTTGTCTGCTGTTATTTCATACCTCCATCCATTTTCTGGAATGCCACATCTTTTATTTAAATCTTTGTCAAATATATCCCCTCCATATGACCCTGAAATGAATGACAATGCTCCTGATGGTGACCCTCCAACTAAAGCTTTAACAGTATTGCAATTCTTATAATTTGAAAATGTTATTCGCTGGTTTGTAGGACCCCTAGGTTGAGCAATCTTTATTTGTGTACAGTCCATAATTACTCGAAAAAATGAGTGGTTGAGTATAACTGACTTAGGTGTCGTATTGAATATCTGAGTTCTTGATGGCCAGATGTTCAGCATCCTAAAACGACGATTTACTTTAATGTAATCCAGCGAAGACAAATCGTAGAAACAGTTATTGTGCTTATTGAGAATGGGTTTGCAATGTGCTGCTGGCTAAAACCCATGCGTAACTTACTAGTACTAATAGCAACTGTTCAGTTAGGACAAGGTTGTAGTCCTTTTGTTCGGTTAGTTGAGCATCTATAATATAATTAAAACAGGTATCAAATACTTCGGGGTGGATGTCGCCTGTGTAAAATTTCAACTTCTTCTTGTCGGCTTTCTCGTTTTTGGAACTTAGCGTCTTTGCTTTAAACTCCTCCAATTCTTTTTTCAAGCATTGTACATACGAAAAGTTCTGGTTTTGTTTAACTTCAGGCTCGTTGGTGACGTGAATTAGGAATTCACTACTGTCATACGTAACACAAGCATTGAACGGTAGTTCAAGTCCACGAAGATGACTGCTGTTCTCATGTATGCCTTCATGTGGATTTGGATTACCAACGTGGATGGTTCAATTAGTCCTGTATCAGCAAGTAAATGCAACCGGTTGAAACAAATTTAAGTGTCTCTGGTTCCAGTAACTTGTTAGTTCCATTCAAAACACTAGCTATTGGACATCTGTTTCATTTCTCTGCTGTCTTGAGCAACAAATTGTGGCCATCGTCGATTTGAACATTCGTTGATCTGTCTTTAGTTGGCCTCGGCGTTGGTTTGTTGGACCAACAAAATGTACTGGGTATATCGTATTTTCGACAATAATCCAAAATGTCCAATTAATAGAAAAGATCTTAAACAATTATTTATCATTGCCACGTCATAAATACATTTTTTATTTGATGGTGTGTTATACGACCAAATTGATTGGGTAGCTATGGGCTCTCCCGTTAGCACTAGTACATGCAAATATTTTCATGGGTTTTCATGAAAGTTCTTGGCTTAACAATTATGAAGGTTCTGATGTTCTATTCCAGTGGGCAAAACGACGTCGAAACGACGTTGATTGGAGGTTCAAATTGCAAACCGAATCGACGTTGTGCCACCGACGTCGAAACAACATCGAAAGAAGGTCGAAAATGCAAATCGAATCGGCGTCGGAACGACGTCAGAAAAACAAGGACGATACAACGTCGAAAGAAGTTCGAAAACGCGTTGGGTTATTAACGTCTATATATGATGTGGACGAACGAAGTTGAAAAGTCGTCAAAACACGCGAGCTAGAAATGCGCGAGCTAGAAATGTCACTATTTATATTATGTGAGTGCTCACATTTGGAGAGAGGGTTTGGGGAAAGCTTTGGGAGGGCACATGACTCCTGCACTCCCGACCAATGACTCACGAGATATTGTCGTTTTGAAGACTTTATTGGCTGTCCAGTAATCATTTTTAAAATCTCAGAGTCTGAAGTAAGGGACTTCCAATTGTCAGAAAATTTTGTCAGCCTTCCCGCTTTAAGACACCTAGGCTTCTGTTTCAAGTAATTAATGACAGATTCTTTTACCTGTAAATTCACAGGAAATGTCACTGGCTAGACCACTTTCCTATTAAGTCCCTTGGTTTGATTCGGTAGGGTCGGTTGTGCCGACCCCTCTTCCCTGAAAAGGCTTTATGCTGCCATGGGAAAGCTCACTTTTCCAGCTATCTTGGCGCCTACGTACTTGAGCCATTGTTGTATGTCCAATTTTATTGGACGCCTTTATGTTATTCAGTTGACACGGTAGTACGTCACCAAATAAGAATCTCATTATTGGTAAATGGGAACGAGATAAATCTGAGTATTCCCTGTTCAATTTAGGCCTAATCACGTCGCGTCGCGTCGACATTGAGATAAAGGTGACCAATTCTCCCAGTTTTTCGGTTAGTTTAGAGGCTGAACAGTTTTCGTGAGTTACCGTGAGAGTGAATAGGCTATCCGTCGAGCGGGTTATCGTACATCCAATCTTCACAAGCGTTTTTGTATGGTGGTAACTCGTAAATCCGAGCTCTTAGTTGTGTAGTTGAGTTTGCACCAAATGTCCGGGTTTACCTTCGGAATGAACAATTTCTCATAGGTGTCTGGATGATTATATTTCTCCGTTTTATCCTTGAATTCTGTCTCATCTAATTTAGAGGTCCAGCGCTTGTTTACAATATCGGCCAACTTTGGCGAGACTTATGATCGGTTTTGTCATCCGTCTCAAATTCTTGTGCAATTTCAAGCAGAGGTTCATCTGCAGGGTAAAGGGGCTGTCGACGTTGGCGTGTTGCCTTTTGCCGCCAAATTCAGTTCTTCTGAATCGCTGTTTTCGTACCCATCATCTCCACGATAAATCATTCCTGGAATTGTATGAGTGCTTTTCCTCTATTTGGATAGCGCAGCAAAGTTTGCCATACCATGCACAACGCGTTCAAGAGCATTTCCCATCGACATCATGTTCTCATTCATGGCCGCCATTGCGGCAATAAGCCCTTGGTTATTGTTGGTGTTTACCACGATTTCTCATGTTTCGTCGGCTGCTATGCCATAATTATTGCTCGATAGTAGTTCTCTTCCTGTTCGACCGAAAGCGAGTTCCCTTCCAGACGAATTTGTCGCATTCATTAGAATTCTCTGGCGTCTTGTGCACTCCAGTGTTTCTAACGTTCTACCTGCCCAAGGGTAGCACACAAAACTGACCTTCCTCGATCGCACGCATCCTCACGTGGCTCGGTAGCGACCAATGACCAATGATGAAACAGAATTTACAAAATTGTCGTTATTTGAAGTTCATAACTTTATATACTCATCAGTCGTTTTGTTAAATTTGTATATAGAATTTCGAGATTTATTCAGAACAGAATTGTAACAAAGAAACCATATGTTAAGTCCATGAAACTATTTAACTTAAATTTTATTGACGAACATCATTGAACATTTTTTGTCAACAAATGTCGAGATAAATCAAATTGGAAACAGAATCTGTGGCTATTCGCTCAGAATCATACGCCAATGATAGCTATTGTTGAACTGAGTGTTAAGGGCTTTGGTAGTAGCATGAAAATCCTGGAGGCAATTTGCTGTATGTCACAAATTTGCCACTGGAAATTTCGTCACAAAGTTTGTTTTTTTTTTGTAAAGCCTCGTTTTCACGAGTAACGAAGCATAACTGCAAGCACAGGCACAAACATAAGCGCAAGCACAAGAGTGCTTATTTCACCATGAAAACAGGCTTTATGCAAGCATAAGCACAAGGGAAAGGAAGAAAGTTGATCCTGACGCCTGTGCTTGTTCTTGTGCTTATGCTTGCGTTTAGCCTGTTTTTACGATGAAATAAGCACTATTATGTCTGTGGTCATGCTTCCGCTTACATGTAAGTTTGCGTTACTTGTGAAAAGCAGGCTTAACTTGCTATGTCGTGTTGCACCGTTGATTTGTTTTGTTTCGCTGGATTGAGTTTTGTTGGGACTATTTTTTCCTAATAAATAGGCTACTTGTCAAGTGCTTTATATAAGATGAGTTTAACGTGTCCCCCAAACAATTTGCGTGCACTGCGTCATCCATCAGTACATTGTTTCTACATCTTTTATGTCCATAATATATGAGTCCCAATGAAACATGGCGTTAAGAATTTCAGCAATATAGACGAAGACCTTATAACTTATAGAAACAATAAAGTAATAAAAGATCTCCAACGTTTTTCAGATAATTTGTTGCTGAGAAGCGACTAGTTCTAAAGTTAGGAAAGAGGCATGTATGATGCTTTATTAAACTGACTATACTCCTTCACTATTTCATTGACATAATTATATAACTGCATCATACTTGTATTGCATAAAAATGACACTAACTTCTCAATTTAATATCCCCTAATTTGCGTCGCACTGATATTTACAAAAATATTTGTATTTTTTAGATGAAATATCCAAAAAGTAGCCTCAGTATACTTACATTCTATAATTTGTTACCAACTGAAAAATTTAAAAAATAAAAAATAAAACAAATTCCGAACAAGACGAGAATTGAACGAAGGTTTTATCCAACTTTTGTCTTTTTATTGAACTCGAGTTGAATTTTGAGATGATCTTATTCGGAATTTATTTTATTTTATACTCAATTTCTTGTATAGGATTCCAGAACTTGATAAATATATTGAAAACATAACCACATCAGCTTTACTGATATATTAGCTTGAAATAGTGGAACGATTTTGTACCTACCTGGTATGCTTTTCCATTCATTGGCTTTACCCAGTTCACAATCACATTTGAACACATATTGAAATTTATTCAGAGGATCCTCCACGACAACCTACAATAATTTTGAATAAAGATTACAAAATGAATATTGGTGGATATCAAACAGCACGTAACAATTTGTATACAAAACAGATAATGGTTTCAAGAAAGCATTTTATATTTTTGCAGTCTCTCTGTCGCTAAAATATTTCAGATGCATTCATATCATAGTTAATCAAGAAACATGGTTGAAAAAATCGAAAAACATCAGAAAGACAAACAAAGAGGGTAGAGGTAGGTTTGAAGGAACTTGCTCGTGCGCAAATCTTTTGTTTCATGGTCATTGGTACCTAAACAGTCCGGTTGACCGGTCCAGAACAAATATATTGCTTGATTCCTTTATTATCTATGGTATTAATTACGACCTGCCTGGGTCCTTTTACTAGCGAGATGAAAAACCTGCCTGAGTTCATTTACTCGCGAGATGAAAAGGCGGTCAAAATCTCGCTCTTCGTTTGTATGTGCATATATAGATAGATAAATGGATAGAATGATTCTAAGCGAATATCATCTTCAGATAACACATTTGTGTTCACTGACATCACAGAGCTACCAGACACACATCCGTCCGCCATGAAAGATAGATAGACAGACAGACAGACAGACAGATAGGTCGAGATAGATAGATCAATAGATAGATAGATAGATAGATAGATAGATAGATAGATAGATAGATAGATAGATAGATAGATAGATAGATAGAT
>JBAHVQ010000220.1:0-26477 GCA_036872915.1 Nanipora kamurai
AATGACCCTATTACAGCTGAGTGGTCTTAAACTTTTGTTAATGACTGTATATATATATATATATATATATATATATATATCATTGACTTCAAAAATCATATGTCATTGCTGACCCTAAGTCATTTCTTTCTCGCACATGGACAGTCAGCCAAAATAGTAAACTCTACTGCGCAAGCCTGAGAAAGCTGACCTATAGAGTTCTTGTAAAATTGTGTGGAGATAAGAAATTATCTTGAGATATATTACTTCCCCAGAACATAGGGATGTATTTGTAAATGTAGATAGACACCAACGTATAACAAGGAGAAAGGACCAAAAACACTGGATTGAAGTCCAAGTACAGGATTTCAAAGGTCCTTACTTTAAGACTTCAAGTTCCTTAGTCGTGAGTTTCTGTTTCTTTCCTTTATCAACATTTGCCAAAGCAGCTGATGTAGGTTGAACAGTGGTTGGCGGGGCATTCGTCTTGTTTGAGGACGGCTGCTTAATAGCCTCAGCTCTGGCAACACACAAACAAATAATCAACAAATCACAATTTCAACGACATACGTTAGATAAACTATACATAATTCATTAATATGCTCAGCGAATTAAAGACCGAAAACCATGTTCTGCAAAAATGGATGACCTGACCCTGGTACCAACTTAAAGAAAGCTGACCACAGGAACCTAACATAGAACAACTTGTAGAAAACCAAAAGGGTTGAAAACTGCCGAAGCTTAGGCTTAGAAAAACTGACGTTTCGGGCAAAGGCCCTTCGTCGGAATGAAACGTAAAATGACATAAAAAGTACGTGGTGTTTATAGAGAGAAAAAATCATAGAACAAAAAGATGACCAGTAGGATTGCAAACTCGATAAAAAACTAATTAATGATATGTAAACGATGGAAAGTCATTTGTTATTTTAAAATGTCGATCAGTTAACTGCAAAGGGGGAGGACGTGGCTAAGGCCCCAAGGGAATGATAATACGCAAAAAGTTAAAATAACAGAAACCCAAGGGAATAAGGGATACCAGCCAACGTTTTTTCATCTGCCCATGCTAGAAAAATAAAACATTAACTTGTACGGGGAAAAATGTCATTAAAAAATCGAACCATAAGGAAATAAAGAATACAAGCCAATGAATTTATCCGCCCATGCTAGACAAATCATTAGCTGGTGAAGGGATAAATGACGCAAGCGAAAATAAAATAAATTCCTGGGGAATAAAGCTCGTGAGCTAATGTTTTTATCCGCTCATGCTAGACAAAAACAGTAACTTAGTGAGAGATTAAAGGAAACAGAAGCGTTCATTGATTTCACGGGGATAAGTGGTTCTAAGTTTATAAATGAAACGTTATTTTTGTCTCTTGAGGCTATCTTTATCGCCGGAAATTTGTGAAATGACACAGATTTTCATATTAGCAAGCAAATTGTTAGTATAATTGAAATGTCGTGAAACGGGTAATCACTCTACAGATTTACCAAGCTGCCACATGAACTAAGTTCGTGTTCAGCATTAAGTATTTACATCTACGGGTACTAACATAAAACGGTTCGACGATTTCAGAATTAGAAGCCAAAACCTAGATTCAAACAGTGATACAAAAGTACAGTGCTGCGTCGGCAGTATTGACCGACTAGTAGAAAACCAAAAGGGTTGGGAAGCTGCCGGAACTTTGGTCTACAAAAATTGATGTTTCGAGCAATGGCCCTCCGTCGGCGTGATAAGTAAAATGACATTAAAGGTAGGTGGGTTAAAGATTCATCCTATTGCTACAGTGAATGGTTGATTCGTGTTCAGCAGTATTAAGGTGGCTGGGGGACTATAATTAACCACTGTTCAAATGCTTACCGTTCTACGGCTTGCCTGGCCAATGATTGTAACTTGGATTTTAGATCTTCATCTTCCAATCCTTTGCACTGCCAATGAAATAAATGAAATTTAAAATATTTCCTTGACTGAACACATACAATTGCAAATACTGTATCTTGGTATTGAATGCTGTCTGTGTAAGGGTAAGTACGTGCTCTCACGTTAATGACACAGAGAACCTTTTGAGCCCCTTGGGTTTGAAGAATATTTAAAAAGTGCCTGAGATATCGACCTTTGTTGTGTGAATACCATCAAAATCTTGTTAAAATTTGATTATTAATTGCATGAATACTTTTTCGTAGGTAACTAGCCTGCGAGCAGGATCCTATTGCAATTTTAATCCAGTCCCTTGTCAATCATTAAAACTGTTGGCGTGGAAACGTAAACCCTTTTCAATCGATATGTTGGAATGAATCAATCATTGTCACATAAATGCGTTATGAACCAGTCACGTTTTACTGTTCTCACGATGTCAACTTCAAAACTTTTCTGTTTACACGCTGCAATTTTTATCTGCAACTTGTGTCGCAAAAAAAAATTGTTGTAAGTTGCACGACGTATTTTAGCGTGTAACACCTCTTAGTGCAACTTGTTTTTCAAAATTGCAAGTTGCACGAAAAGTAGAAATTGGTTCTACTTTCGGCAACATATTTTGGAAAGTTACATTTATTTTCTTACGTGTAACACCCTTTCTTGCAACTTGTGTCGTGCAACAATTTTTTTTCGCGACACAAGTTGCCCCAAAAATTGCAGCGTGTAACAGTAGCTTTAAATGCAATTATTCAAGAATTATTTAGGGAAAATAGGTGATCTGGATCACAAAGATAGGAACCTAAAAATGGGAGAAGAGAAACAAGGAATGAAATAACAGGCAAATACATGGAATAATTTCCGCAAGACTGTTCCTAGTGCTTCTTGAAATAATCACAATAAGTCAATATACACAAACATGTCCATGTTCAATAAGCCAATAGAGCGAGCAAGGTCCGAATGTTTAGCCAATAGAAAACGTGCGTTCCAATTTTGAACGATTTGTTCCAATTTACTACAGACATTTCAACAAATCGTTCAAATGGCTTTCTCTAATACACAATATCAGTAATGGCAAAAGTTGTAGAGGCTTTGTTTTTCGATGACGTACGCATGACGTTTCCACTTTACGTTACCAAACGAAGAAAGTTTAATTACATATTCCAGACATGCAATATTTTGGTCATTCCTTAAATCTGTAATCGCAACCTGAAATAAGTTTGTTGCTAAAATGAACAGTTCTTAATATCTGTTGTATGGCAACTAGTAAGTCCGAACACTCCCAAAAAATACCGAATGGATTTTCGTGTTTGGATACCGTAATCTAAACAGGGCCGCCGAGAGGTGGGGACAATTTGCCCCGGGCCCCCATCTTACTAGGGACCCCAACTAGAGAGACCGCCCAAAACTGAGCAATGCTCCGACTAAATGTCGGAGCAGTCTTAGGGGCCCATCATCATTTTTTGAAATTGGGGGCCCCTGTCAAGCTAGCGCTCACGCTGTATCAGCCATTTGACAATACAACTTGCAAGGCCTCCTAAACACGAAATACAGTCCTGCGTGAATTAACTCAAGAGAAATTCACCTCAAAATAAGGTTTTGAAAGAATATACATTATAAGCAAACGTGCACTGCGTTGCAAATATTGGTAGATCACACGATCACTTCCCGCCAGTTTTATTGTGTTGACATGTTATGTCGCAGTCAGTAGGGACTTACGGTGACAGTGCATGTTCTTTAAGCTTTCTCTTCAAAGTTGGTAAAAATGCCTTCTAACACTGTATGCCTTGCGCAGTTACGCTAAGGAAGCTAAGCAGTTAGCAGTGTTTTTAGTTTTGTTTGTAGTTTTTTAAATGCCCCTAAATAAATACCCCTATGACGTCATTGGGGCACCAGGAAAAAAAATTTGCCCCGGGCCCCGCACATTCTCTCGGCGGCCTGGAATCTAAACACGCTGGATGTTGCGAGACTTGAGAAAACCGTTAAAATCACGAGCCAATGGGCGAGTGTCTAGCGGCTTACTTTTAAAAAACACGTTACAGATCTTAAATACCAATTCAATGACGGAAGATTTGGGTCTTTTTTAAGGAAAAAAAAAGTATAGTTATGTTTGAAATTGTGTGCAGAATCCAAATATATCTCGTCAAACATGACACTACTTTAAAAGGAGTTTTAACTCTTACCGCCTTAAGACATATTTCTGCCGCATCTGTATACAATGGAATGGCTTCGTCCTTCCTTCCTTTTTCGTCCTCAGCAAGGCCTTGTTGCAGGAAGAAATGTGCTTTTTCGAGGTCTTTCTAATAAAAACCAGGAAACAGAGCATCAACGAAGACTTATATAAGAAGTTACGACATTTGACAAATATAGCACCCCACAAAATGTATAATAACATAAGATAATTGTGATAAAAAAAGTGGTAAAACATTGGGTTGCAAATTTTTGCCTGACGCAAAGAGAAAAAGTAAGTTTTAATCAGCAACACGAAGCTTGTTTCATCCCTTATTTCGACTCCGATTCCAATTTTATAAAAGAAATGGTTCATGATTTGGTGTACTCTATGTTAGTTCAAGTGATCTCCTGAAAGAACCTAAATGGCAACCATTGCTAAACCACAGGAAGCAGAGTCGAGCAATATTTATGTATAAAATAACAAATAACATGACAAGCATGTTCAGTACCGTTAAAAACATAAATTATAACCTAGGTAGCATTGAAGTAGATTTTGCCCTTCAAAAAGCAAATACAATTTATATGAAAAGGAGCATCAGTTACTCAGGTGTCACGTTATGGAATGATTTACCAAAGTGTGTGAAAGAAGGGAAAATTTCAATCGGCCATTTTAGGCTATTCTCAATTGCAAAAATTGTAAATAACACAATTATTTTAAATTTATTAGTTAACTAATATGTAATAGTTTTTGTAAAAAGTATCAAAAGATAAATGTCGTTTGTCATGCATGTTTCATAAACAGCCTCCTGAAAATCAGTTCCCTAAGTGCACTGAAGATGGGTTTACCGGTTTTAAATAAATTTAAATAACTTTAAATAAATGAATGTATGAATGAATGAATGAACGAATATTGAGCCATTGATTGCACTTGGGAAGTTGAACTCGTCCGCTTTTTTCGTGCTCTCCCAACTTTCCGCGTGCTCTCCCAACTTCGGGCTCCACGGAGCATACCAAACCGTGAACCATTTCTTTAATCTGCGATTAAGGTGGCTCCACACAGTTTGCCGATTAGTGGAGAATGCAAATTTGAGACCTAAAAACGTGTGCATAAATATCGGAAAAAATCGGAACCTGAACAAAACTAAATGCAATAAATAGACACACATTGTAGGCATCCAAAAATTTGACGAAATAAGGATGCCTCGCCATTGCTATGGCAACAGCAGCATTCCAAAATGGCTTCAAATTAACAGTCAATCTAATTTATTTCGAAAAAACTGTGGTGATCTCCATTTATTTTCATTAAAACTTTCTTCTGCAAAGGGCAATTACTAGGACAAATCTAATCCAATTTTTTTCCTAGAAGTGAGGTTAATTTTCGGTAGCCGGAATTCCTCTCGACATACTTTAAATTCTATAGTCTCCGAAATGTCATTTTCAGCATTTTCTATGAGCTGTTTCTCTTAAAAAAATCAATTTTTACCAAAACTTAAATGTCAGGCATTTAGCAATTTAACACAAATGCTTTGAAAAAACATGGTTTATCTGGAGGGGACTGCCCAGTGTTGCTACCCCGCTAGCTACGGCCCTGTTCACTAAGGACCCAGTGATTCTTCTGGATGACGCCATCGTATTTAGGAACCGCTTTTTATTACTGCAGATCAGTTACATTACATGCCAGTCAGTGAATTACCACTGGTTACCAGAAGTCCCTAACCATCAAGGTTACAGTTCTGAAACATAATACCAATGCGTGCTAAGGATAGGGAGGCTTGATTAGGCACGACCAGGAAGATCCCAAGACTACCGAAAATTTGGGAAAAAAAAAGCAAACGAATAGAAACTACGACATACTTGCTGCGATGACTTCAATGGCTTCTTCGTGCTGTCGTTACCTGGGAATAGATGAAAGAATACTCTCCGTTTTATTCAAGTAAGTGTTAAACGAATAACTTTATAAAAACCCCTTCCACGCAAATGTTGAGATATTAAAGTGTATACGAAACGAAAACTAAGTTTGTCTTGTCCCAAAGAACTCTTAAAATGATGAAGAAACACCTTCGACAATTTTTACGTACTCCACCTAGTTCTTGAAGTATTTCAGTTTGGTTGATATATAAATGAAACAATGTGTGACGTAATGTCATTGGGACAGCATTTTGACCAATTCGAAATTAAGTTATATCTGAAAGATTATTTGACAAAATCACTAGAAATCTTATCCATTGTTTCTGTCCATAAGATTAACTCCTTCCTGTTCTCATTGACCTATGGAGAGTTTAGTATTTTACTCTGGCTAACGCCGACGATTTGACTCGTCCAGGGGAAAGTCCTCGGACAGGAAAGAGTTAAAGAGTTCCATATAAAATATCATTGTTATAGTGACATATTAGTTCCTAAACCCTGGAAAGCTATGAAGTATAATTCTTTTGTTTTGAGGCTGTTCATGATCATTTTTTGTTTATGACGGGTCAAACATATTGCTTTCATCATTTTATGCATTATGTGTAAGAAAAGACTGAAAACCTTGTTATATGGTGGTGGAAATTGAAAAGTTCTCTTTTAGGGAGAGGGAGCTCTGGGAACTAATACAAGATGATCAATATCTTGACATGGAACGGTTCAGTCTTATAAACTGAACCAACACATAAGATTTCAAGCAATTTCGCTGAGAAATCTTGCAGATATTACTTACTTCCCAACTGGCAAAAATGACGTATCAATCATAGGCCGTCATGCATTGTCTTATTTACATATCAAACATTCCTTTGAATAAAGTTAACTTAATTTTCGTTTTTATATACAATTGAAGGTCTTTTACCATACTTCTTTCACACAGATCATACCACTTGAAACAGATTGCAGGGTACTCTTGGTCCTTAAATACTTCAAATGAAGACTTCATAAACACCCATGGTCGGTTTTAGTGTATGTACATAAGAATGTCTTCAATGAATAAAATTCTCTCCAAAATGTTTGATTTTCAAACTTTATTAAACTATCTATGGGTTATTTGGATTCCAAAGCTTTATTTTGTTTCCTAATCGAGTTCGAACTGGTTATTTCATTTCGAATCCAACGACTTTGAAGGAATTTTAGGAACCATTCATAGCAATTTCTAAAGATCTTCCGACTTGAAATGTGGGCACATAATTCAAGGAAATGCTGTCAAAGTATTGCAAAGAATCGAATTTTTAAAGACAATCCGAGATTTCAAATGATAATCATAATTTTTTTGTCGATTTACGTTGATTTTGAGGAACAGGATACAGCTCGCTGTCTATGGTCGTCTGACCTTTGGTATTTTGTTTCTAAGGACTTTTAAGGACCTTTACTTTTTAAGCACTTTTGAGTTCTTTATTTTGCTGTTTCGAAATTTAAGGACCTTCGAGGTTTTTAGAACCTGTACAAACTCTGTAAACTGTTCTTCTTACGAGGTATTGTACAGGCTGAACAATGTAGTATACTTGACTGAAATCCAATACAGTGGGTATGCTGGAGCCCAACGATATGATTACATAAATTCAACTTATAACAATATTCTTTGTGTCAACTAACGAGTGTAAGGAAGTATCCTTTCCGTTTGGGTACAATGTGGTGTAGAACCATAGCATAGAAACAGAAACTATGATATAAAAGTAGAGTGCTGCGTCGGCAGCATTGGACGACTTGTAGATAACCGAAAGGATTGGGAAACTGCTGCTGCTGGAACTTAAATGTAGAGAAACTGATGTTTCGACGAAGGGCCTTCGCTCGGAATGTCAGTTTCTTTACACTTAAGTTCCGGCAGTTTCCCAACCCTTTTGTGTATACGAATAGTTCTAGTTCTCTGTTTTCTTTCCTCTAATGACTAGTCAGCGTATATCTCATGGTGTTCACTACCAAACATACTATAGCTTTTTCAACGTATAAACATAAATGTCAAGGTGATTCCTTTTCAATTCCAGGCATCCTTTAAAACTCCTGATAATAAAACTTCCGTTATAAAAGGCAACAACGAGTCAACTATTTTTAGCAACGGCATTCTTGCAACTAAGTCCTCTGGCAATTGAACAATATTCTTTCGCTTGCCTTTGAGCGTTATATCTCCGTTTTATCCCTATGATATGCCAAATTAGTGGCAATTGAGGAACCAGGCGAAAAGCGTAATCTTGTTAGGAATATCAAAGCCCAGCACATAATTTTGAATAAACCCATAATAATAGAGCCATGAGTTATTGAAAAAAATATTTTTAATTTAGCTAACGTTTCGTTGCTAATTTAGTTGAATTTAATTTAGTTGAATTTAATTTAGTAGCTAATTAGCAACGAAACGTTAGCTAAATTGAACATTTTTTTTCAATAACTCATGTCTCCATTATTATGGGTTTGTTAAAATTATATGCTGGGCTTTGATATTCCTAACAAGATATGCCAAATTATCGTAAGAATCTTTCTATCGTCAGCTTTTTTTAAAGACTCAATATCTAATCTTGTACTCAAAATTGTGATCCACCTAAAAGTACATAATTATTTTATCGCATCCATTATTGATTCTCCTAAAGAAGTCTTTCTTATAGGTCGCTCATATAATCGTCGTGCCTCCGTTTGATCAACGATCCCAATAAACCCTTTCTCAGTACAATCTGATGTGCAATGTTTCTTTTCAATTCGTCGCATACACGTATCCAGTATTCCGACTGTGTATTGGAATATTACTGTACTTGAGCATAAAATCTCACGCACAAACGCTTTTAACGTTGCCTTAGTATTTGTTACGATCATCAAACTTTCAATCAGATGTTTTAGTGCATTGTTCGATTTTTTCCAACGTTTTCCTTGTAACATTACTTGCCAGTTTATCATTGAAAACACATTCGGCGACGTTAATGTTAGCGTGCGGCGCATCTCTCCTCAGTTTAGTCATAAATTCGTCACGTTTGATACTATGCATAAATTTTCCGTCACGGATACATGTACAAACAGCCACTTTTTAATAGTGTTTAACGAAGCTTTTTAAACATCTAGGCATAAATGTAACCTCTCAATTGCAGCTCGTGGGTGGAAGCACTTGGCCATATGCATCATTTTTCTTCCGGAGAAACCCAACTCTTCTCTTTTTCACCTGTCCATTTTGAATGAGTATACAAGCGTGGAAAGGGCGACCTTATTTTACGCCGTACCTTTACTTTTAGAATTCAGGTTATAACTACATTGCACGTTGCAGCTTTTTATAAATCCGCTTTTCAGTTTCACGGCCTCTTCTCCGTCTAGAGGACACAGAATGAAATCACTATATAACACTCAGCGAAATCGGAAAATTTTTACACAGAGTTTTGGATTCAGCAGTCTTCCTTAAAGGTGATTTTAGAGTTAAGGTCAGGGTTACAGTTAGTGATACCTTGAGCTAACCGTAACTCCAGTTCCAACGCTAACGTTAATTCTAACAACAACCCAAGCACTATCATTAAAGTTTTAGTGAACGATGCTGAATAGAAAATATCTGTTAAAGTCAAAAAGTTTTCTGTAGTCGGATACATCGTAATTTTGTTCTGTGTCCCCAGCACGAAGTAGATCGAAGTTTCACGTTAATTTATTCATGTCATGTGGAGAAATTGTGGACATCCGTACAGTACCTGGATTTTAATTTTTCAAGCTTAATCGTTAAAAACTTGTTGCTTTCTACAGACTCACGGTGCTAATTAATGTGCTAGCCAAGAAGCCGTTAGATCATGGAAACAAAACGGCCTTTTCAATATATGATTAGCTTGTTATCATTATGACAGTTTATAAACCTAAGTATTTTCAAGCTCGCTTACTCTCTACATGTACAGTAGAAATTTCACCAAAATCGAATAACAGTTCCAAACTTGACATTATTTGTCCCAGCTCAGAGTAAGTAGTTCCTGCAACCACTTTTTGTTAAAGCGCCTTAAGACCACAAACAGAAGTTTGCAAAATGAGTTGGCAAATTCCGAAAAGCTTGCAAACTCACGCTTTCACAAGACAAACTTCCACCGACGCAACGATGTTGCTTTAACAATAACAATTTTCTCTCACTTGTCCTGTTCTAGTGAAGACGTGTCACACATACGAGGATTATTGCTATTTGTCACAAAAACTGAAAAGTGATTGAACGCTAGTCTTAAGGAGATACCATTTTGTGCAGTTATCGTATTTTAATACGATTAAAATCACGTAAAGTATACGCGAGATTTGATGGGTATATAGGGACATTGTTGTTGAAAAAGTACACGAGAATAGACACCTATTTCTTGCCAACAGTTTGCCAAATCCAGAATAAACTGATGTTGCCAAAGAAAATGATTGAAATGAAGTTGTTTGATGTACTGTTATGTAATATGAAGATTGCAAAATTTCCTGTTAATGCATAGTTTGGATCGAGATTCTCACCATCAGTCAATTTCACTCTATGTGAAATTTACCAGCACCATTAACTTTGATGTACTTACAGTAAGAGTTTGCTAAACAGGTGAATATTCATGAAAGTTTGAATAACTATGACATTCCCAGAATGTTGCTGTCTCAGCCTACAAAACTTCTGGCAAAAGTTGACAATGGTATAAACCAAGGTGCTGCACACCCTGAGAAAAAATGACAGCATCACTGACACCAGCTCATCAGTAACATGAGCACAGCTGAAACAGAAAATTAGTCCAGCCATTTATGAGTTAATAAAAGCCAAAAAAAAGAAGTGCAGCAGTTAAGGACAACAAATAAAATTGTGTTATAAATACAGTATTTAGGAATTTCACAAGTTCTGTCACAATTGTAAAATCAAATTCGAAAGAAGACAGACTCCCAATACTTGCTCTGTTCTTGACACACACCCACAAAGTAAGCTGAGCTTTACTGTATATCAAGATGGGTACCGTACTCACAGACAACACAAAGGGCTCATTTATCCTAGACATAATTCTGTTTAGAAGTAACTTCTTTTTCTAGAATGGAATTTTAAAAGGGAAGAACAAATTTGTCTTGTGGTTACCATCACATCCTTTTTGCAATCATAATTGTGTTGATTGGTTTCCTCTTTAAGTATGGTATTCACAATAGGGATTTTTATTTACAAAGTATTTGAACATGTAAAGTGTTAAAACATATAGTAATTTCCCAGTAAAAAAGTCTGGCTTGTGACTTTGAAAACAACACTGTTTAGGACAACACTATTGATTGCATCTACTCTAAGGACAAAATTTGAAAATCAAGTAAGCAATGTTCATTATTACAGTAGATGCAATCATCCTTAGATATGATTCAATGTTTGCCAGGTGTGTGAAACAAGCTTCTGTTTGGGTCAATCAATTACAGCTGCATAAAAAATTTCATTGCTAAAATTAACCATTATAAAATAAGAGAATAACAATCCACAATGTGACTGGCTATAAGCTGCATGGCCAGGGCTAACTGTATTTCATTACAAGCATACACAATGTGACATCTTGTGCGGTACTTCAACTTCATTTCTTGTTTATAACAAACAATGAATCTAGGAATACCTAAACAGAAGCTTAACATTTTCATTGCTGAGACCCAACAAACTGTTTACAAAAGCAGTGTGGGCAATGCATGGCATTAGACCATAACACACACTTCTTAATGAGTCAGACGGCATTTTCTAAACCACTGACAGAAATCATTTTAAAAGAAATAAAAAACTTTGTTACAGCACCATAATGGCACTCAGGAAGTTAAAAACACAATTGGGAAGTTGGTAAAAACCTCAGCTATTGTGCTGCATTTTACATGTTTAGTATCACTTGTGCATTTTTAACTTTCCTGAAGCCATTTCTTAAATAGCTTTAGACCAATCCCACAGGTTGCTTCTAAAATTAAAATAACTAATTATTTTTATGATAATTGTTTCATTTTTTAAACACTGTTTTACAATCTTAATATGGCTCATTCTTAAATGTAGCTGATGGTAGAAATCTGACAAGGTGTATGTAGACATTGTGAAAGGTAAATCGTAAATTTATTATTTCAGCTAGACTATAGAATACCCCACTACTTTTTAAAGTTGGATAATTAGCTGTATACCCATCATTGCTCTGGGTTAATGTGTAAGTTAAATAAGAGATAAACCCTCCAGCGGTTACGGTCAGGGTGTTGGTTGGGTGAGGATATAGAAAAAATCCCGCTTTGTCTTTGTCTTTGTTTGTTTTCGATTAGCATACTAGTTACATGGTAAACTCACTAGTGAAATTTACTGTATGTGTTGTGATTTCTAGGGTATTCTATAATCACTCCACTATTTCCCTACATTCTCCAGTAATTTACCCAAGGTGATGTTGATCAAATGGCATTGTCGATCAGCTGCCAATTAAGATGGGATTGCACTCTCTAATAATTGCCAACAAGCCTCCCATAGATTACCGTGCCCAACCAACTTAAAGATGTCCTCCCACTCTAATTTATTTTATTATGTTGAGGGTCATGTTTTGCAAACTCACCCAAGCAGGATAATGCTAAACCTGATCAAGGTATTAATATAATTATTAAAAGTATACCTTTATACCATAAGTATACCTTCAGCTTTTTTAGCAAGTTAATTTTTACTTTCACCTCCCGCATAAACTCATTTAAACACTTTGCAAATCGGTATATATATACATTTCTTTCAAACCAGTAGAGATTAATCAACCCTAATACATTAGCATGGATTTACTTAATCGATATCCGTTTAACCCATAAAGTCACTAAGAAAGCTTTTATAACTATTAAGACTCTACTGTTACATCATAATTTAAAAATAATAGGACCAAATATTAATATGTACTACGGGATCAAACCTTTGTGTTGATACAGTTCCTCAGCTCGAGCAATGTATTTCTCCACTTTGGGACGGATATTCAAACCATTGTCGACAGACCATGCCTTCAATAGCGCATCGGATGCTTCAGAGTAGAAGAATATCGCTTGTTCTACATCACCTGCTTGATCATATCTCACTGCCTCAGTTGCAAATTTCTTCCCGTCTTCACATAACGATTGAACGTCCACCATGTTCGAAAACCACTTCCGCAAACAGGAAATTAGGACTTAGTCTACTGCACGTACGAAGTTGGCACGACCAACATTACCAGCGACCACGTGAGCCGAACCGGCATTTGCCACAATCCCGAGAGACCATACATGAACTAGAGAGGGCGTTGTACTCAAATGTCCCTTAACCACAGGTAACAAATTGAAAGGTCACCATGTTGAATAAAGTGGGGACCAAACCATTTCACTTTTGTCTTTTAACGTTTTTTTATATAACTGAAAAGAATACAAAATAAATGAAGAAATAAGTGGGATTTTCTTTTCAGTAAATAAACCGTTCTTTATTACGGTAAATTTGACGATTTTTAACAAATTGAATGATATTTTTTGAGTAAATTTGTGAACGAGAATTATGGGTAAACTCACGAACGTGAACTCTTACCAATTTTTGGCCCCATGCCCACTCTAGTTTTATATGATTCCTATGGTGTCCTCCTCAAATGTAAATACAACCCTTTTGGTTATCTGCAAGCCGTTGAATACTAAAACCCATTCCAGGGTTTAATTTTTCGGTATCTGATCTGGCGGGTGCTGCGCTTCGACTAAAGACCGAGTTCTCATGCGATCAAAATTGCGTTTATAAAACTTAGCCTTTACGTCTTTCATTAACAAAGTCGAGGAAATACCAACTTTGGGAATCTTTCGTTTGCTCAAATATCATCGCAAAATTATTATACAATATCCTGATAGCTGATCTTAATCAAACCGATTGTGATCACGCAAACGAAATCTCCTTTAACTTTAACTTTATTAACTTACATAAAGACGATACTCTTTCACCTTTAAGTATTCAAAATTAAATACAAATGGTGTTCTTTCAACGATCAACTCATCAAGTCCGAGGAAGTCGGAAACAACAGAACATACATGATAGAAGCCAATGGAAAAAAGTACAGGAGAAATTGTTTCCATATCCAAAAATCGAGAGAGCTTTCCTGTCCTGAAGTCAGTATTCTTCAACAAACAGTCGCAGTTACGACTATTCCTGAGGCTCCTGAGACAATGCCTGAAGAGACCATTTAACCAGTGCAGACATCAAAGAACACCAGTGTCAGCCGTGGGGCAAAGGGGTGCAATAGCCATAGTTTTTTACTACTACCAGCACCGTAGATATTCTTGAAAAAGGAAACTCACAGATCCTGGATCGTTTGAGTAAAACATCCCAGCGACTCCGGAAGCCTAACCCAAAGTTCAAAGACTTTGTACTATATAGATAAACTGACTTTCAAGCTACTTTAACATAAATACTGGTAGTTTATTAATATTTGTTTACATTTACTTTTATAAAAGATGGAGGATGTAGAGTATATACAGGGGGTGGACAAAAAAATGTGGCCTTTCTCGAAAATATGCTTAATTTGGTATAACTATTGCTAAAGAAACAGAATACGTTGTAAAATGATGTGTTTTTACAATCCACGCGGCGAGATCTGCTGAAATATCAAATCAAATCCTAATTTTAATCATCTGCTTCTAAATTACATCAGTTTTTCCAATTTACTTACAATATCTCATAAACAAATGTAGTGAGTCTGCTTTAATATCTTAACTGGACTCATTCAAATTAGCCCATAAATTTATCAATCATATGTGTTATTCCGCAATATGAGAATGAAAAGCTAATGCTCAGTCGGTATTTTACCAAAAGATGAGTTACATCCATAACTTTTGGGCATTTTGGTGACATCTGTTTGATGTTAGTTAATGGATGAAAAGAGAGTTAAGAAAGGCGTCCACACTCAAAAAGCTTCGATCAAACTTGGACGTAATCATGAAATTCTTGGTATGCTTGAATGGATTCTCACCAGAGTACAGTATCGAATTCATCATCTTAATCTGCCAACTGAATGTGCCCAGAAGGTTTTCTGTTTCAGCATCACAATGATTCGAAACACACCAGTCGAGTCGTTAAAAGATATCTCAGAAACAAAAAATTCATGTGATGAAATGGCCTGCATAATCACCCGATAAAAATCCAATCGAAAATTTATGGGCTGAACCAATTAACAAAAGATTGCAAGCCACACAACGAAGATGAACTTTTAGATGTACTAAAAGATGGATGGCAGTCAATTTCTGGATGATATATACACAACTTACCGAGGGCATGCCACCTCGGTGTAAAGATGTGGTTAAATCGAAGGGAATGCCGACTAAATACTAAACTTGCAATAGCACTGTTGTGTTTTACACTGAGTTATATCTGTTACTTTATTTTTCTATTATTCATTCTATTATATCTATTATTGCAGAAAAATTTGATTGATCATGTTGTAAGCTAATTGAAATGAGTCTAGCTAAGACATTACAACAGATTCATAGCGTTTGGTTATGAGAAATCGCTAATTAAATCGGAAATTTTGAATTTTGAATAATTTAGAAACAAATAATTAAAATTAGGATTTGAGTTGATATTTGAGCAGATCTCACCACGAGCATTCTGGAAACATGTCGTTTTACATAGTTTTCTGTTCTTTGAGAAACGTTATACCAAATTAAGCATATTTTCGAGAATGGCCACTTTTTTTTGTCCACCCCCTGTACATATATATATATATATAGAGAGAGAGAGAGAGAGAGAGAGAGAGAGAGAGAGAGAGAGCGCGCGCGCGCGTGTGTGTGTGTGTGTGTGTGTGTGTGTGTGTGTGTGTGACGTCATAGCCACAAGCCTCGTAGAATTGCACAGGAAACCAGACTGTAGAATTAATGAAAAATTAAAACCATTATTAATTAAAACCATTTACTAAACCAGATTGTGTTGTTGTTGACTGATGGTTGATTGACTGTTGAAGAGATATAAAGCAGATATTAACTAAAAGGATTTACACCAAGCAGACAGCATTATCTTTGTTACCAAACGGGGACGCTAACCCACCTGGAACCGAACAAGGTTTCATTCAACTCATTTCAGGTATAAGCAGCAAGAAACCAACAAGTGATGGTAAACATTGCACATGCCTCCCTCGGTGTAAAAGAATTAAGGATTTAGGTCATATATATAAATACTTGAAATAACCAGTTATAATAATATTCAATAGTATCGTCGGAACACTAACAGAGTAGGCTCTCCGCTTATCCAATATCTGTCCATAAAGCAATTAGTGGGGCTGATTCTTCTCCAGTTTAAATACATATACCTTGAGTCACTTTCCCCTATCGTATTGAGTTCTTGTGAATTAATGATCGAATCGTCTACCTAGTATTCATAATGTTTTGGGTTGGATGACGTCTGGACCTAAAACTTAACTGTACTTGATCAGCGTTGAGCTACGGAAGTCCATAAAAAACCACATTTTCAGTACTACTCAGTGTTATGTACAGTATGGTGTAATGCCAAGTCTAATATGGTATGGAAAATTGTGGAGAGAGACTTCAGCATACCTACATAACTGCATCATGATGGATAAGCGTACATAAACATCAAATAATTACAGCGTAGGCAACACGAATGTTATTTCAAAAAATTAGTTCAGGGTCAAGTCATCTGAACTTTGTCTTAAAAATCCGACAAAAATATTTTGAATGAAATATGGATGCTGCTTGATGCTTTTTGGCACTGGTACCGTTGAAACCTTTAAGTAGCTTGACCATTAATTTATTCCCATCCAGACAGTCGTCTGGGCAAACATATCAGATTCCTTACGGTATCCAGTAAAGGCCTTTGGTTTCGACTAAAGCATTTACCTTTCCTGCTGAAGCTATTTTTTCGTGGCCGTTGAGCCAAAAGAAGACCTGGCAATTCTTGCAAAAACAAAAAGTCCTGGATGTTTCATTCACCCCTTCGGCTGCAGCATGTTTTTTTTGGCCCTAAACCTAAGGGCTAACCACATGGAAGAATTACACATCGAGCTGAAAGTTCAAATTAAAATCTCTGACCGCGGGAAATATTCTTCATAATATCGCAATACAATTTTTGAAAGGATTTGGTTGTGCGCCCGGGCTTAAGATTACAGCTTGTCTTAACAGCTTTTACATATTAGTAATGCTGAACCGACTAAGGAAATATGTGCAACAACAAGGCTATAGCATACGCAACACATAACCGAACCAGCACATATCAACCTTCTCTCTTCTTCTGAATTTCGGTAGTTCAGTAGGTTTGATCCGTGCCTTGTGCCAACGAAATCTTCAGATGATTCGAGCTTTATGAATGTTTACATACCAACTTACTATTCTTTTCAAACTACAACATGCATACCATTAACTGCACTACCTTCACAATGTACTTTTGCATGTTTTTCGTTCATTAATTTTGTATTTGCCTTAACGGTGAACACTTAGGAACAATGATCAATTACCTATGTCGTATGTGTTAGTTAGAATGGGTTCTAAATTTAGATTGAAATCTTTACATGTTTGAAACTCCGTAACCTTCATAAAGCGAGTCATCTCTTTCAACTCTGAGAATTCTTATTAAATTCACATCTGAAAGAAATTGGGCTGGGTGTATATATTAGTCAATAACTGAAAGACATTAGAAGTCTTAACTTCAGTAATCCATAATACAATTTAACAAATTCAAAAAAAACAAGCTAATGCATATACAAGATCCATTGTAGTCTATGACTAAGACTTTAGATAATACTAAGGTTTCGGCGAAGATGTGATTACTGCAATTATTATTTTGTTCGGCTGAAAGACTATTACATCACAAGTAAATAACCACCTGCAAGTATTGGCTGGTCCATGCTTATTGACTGAGCAACCATGTTTTGCAGTAAACAAAGTTCTGTCGGTCCATACGCCCAATTGCAAGGAAGGATGGTTTGACCAAGTTGTCAAAAAATTGTTTCAGGTTAGCCAAAAATAAAACAACATGAAAGTTAAAGAAAATGATAAATCGAATAACGCAAAATATCGTGACTAATCAATGTCTCGCAGACTAATTGCTCGTGAAAAAAAAATTACGATATTTTGCTTAATCTTCTCCTATAATTACTAATTTTCTCGTTTAAACCACAGAGCATTATCTTGTGACTGACTGCATATCAAGACATAACACTTCTGTTCTCAACACTGCAGGGGCATTCAGTGTGGAATTTCCTTTCAATTTCTGCATGTTTTTCATGTTTAACTCGAATTCAATTCCTTTTATTTAAACGGCTAAAAATGGCTTCTTTGCCAGCAATACAATGTGCACAGAAGGCCTTGCGGTCCATCTCCTGGTGCCTGATGATATGTTCAAATAAACCATTACTCTAAATCGTGTATGAATCGTGTATTGTGTTCACGTTTACAACTTCTATTGTAAACGCAATCACAATACGAGGTATGGAGTCTGGATTTGCTTTCATTTTTAGTTGTAATTATCATATGCTTTCTCGATTAGATTTGGGGATTAGTGTACAAAAGTGGAAGGATTCCTTGGGATTTGATGACTAAAATTAGCTTATAAGGCCATCAAGACAAAAGGCAACTTATTTCTTTATATTAAACCAAATCTAAGCTCTCAAACATTCGGCTATCATATCAAATATTTCTAACTTCCGATTACGAGATCAATTATCTCTGACCATTTGAAATCAGAATTTGAAATTTGTTGTCATGAAGACTTTACAGACTTATGAACGTTCTTTATCAACAAACCATTTAGCAAAGTACAATTGTTGAAGATGTTTTCATTCTCAAGTCTTTAAACCTCGGATTTCGTCAGTCTTTTGATTCATTCAACTCATTGAGTACCAGTAGAACATGAACTTGCAATGGAAAACATTTCATTAAAATACCTATTTGGAATATATAATATTCCATTGTATCATACAAACATCAGTAGAATTGAACTTTGTCTCGTATGCCATCTGCGTTCGAGCGAATCAGTGGTTGGAGCGTTTGCACAGTATTTAGAACTTTGCGGGTTCGAGTCCGTCAGCAGTCTCAAAAATTTAGCATGACCTGAAAAGCAAAGCTTTGAAGCTTTACTTGTGTATCAGATGTTAAATTATTCTCAAAACAAAAAATGTTTGTTACTTTAGTCGCTTCTTACATAACAATCGTACGTTCTTTTTTTGACGGTAAGGTTAGTATTAGGGAAGAATCAGGGAAATATTGGCTAGATTTCTTAAAAGAACTGAGGGGCTTGTTACGTGAAATAACTTCAGTACGGGCTGAGCTTTTAAAAGATCATTTGGAGTGAAATTTCCTCTTTGTCGCTTATCATGCAACTTTAATGGGATTTGTTTAAATTTCATCCCGCCTAACTGGCCTGAGAGTTCCTTCCAGGGCTAAAATTCTCTATGGACTGATTCTCTTAGCGAAACATTAGCCATGTGATGTGAGTTAAAATCACTATTGTCCCAAAGCAAAGACCTTTGAGCAGTGTAAAATGTCAAGATTTCCATCGTACATAAATTTCTTACGTTTTATAAACGGGAAACTCGGCTAATAAAAATTCCCTGCAAATCCTTCATTCTTTCTCGATGGAGATTAATTTAAATGTAAATTCAGATTTCTACAGCTCATATGCAATAAATCAGTAAGTTCGTAAATTATGTAATTCATCAAAAGGACTTAATTCACAAGTCAACAATTCTTGACCTTGGAATTCGTTACAACTATTCCAACTGAATGATGACATGTATAAAACTTAGATCAACCCAAGATGTATTTGGTCCGAAAGAGAACCAATAATAGACGCTCAGGCTCCAATTTGATGTCTTAAATATTCTTTCATTTTAAACAAATTCTGATGCCCACTCTTACGCATTCTTTAAAGCAGAAACACAACCTCAGTAGGCAACCACATACGATGCAAAGCGTCTACCCATTATCAGATAAACTTGAGTTTTGGAATCCTAAAATGTGAACAACTCTTTCACTTCAAAATATAATTATTTACATGTATTTCTAAGGTAATTCTGTCCGTTCATATTTTTTATCATTCATGATTATTTAATTTCTGAAGTTGGTGCTGAAAATATGTACCGCAAAGCAAATGACTCCTTTATCTTTAGATTGATGAGATAATAGAGCTCGGTGGGTTTGTAATAACATGTTAATTCAAGTAACATGAATCTGCAAGCACATTCGAGCTAAATTGTCGGAACCAATGAGAGTGCTACACAAACAAACCAACCTATTATAATTAAAAGTAATGTTACACTAGTATTTCAATCAGTCTTAAGCAATGGCGAAACTAAGTTGGACGCCGCTCATTTTGATATCTTTCAAATTAGCGTCATTAGTCTGGGGATCTACTTCGAAGGATCATACAAATATTCGTCTTCTTGTATGTATAGATATAAATCTTCGTATTTCAAACTAACATTACCTTCAATGTGATATTTGAAATTATTTCAATAATATTTATAAAAATTTTATCTTCCAATTGCCTTTTTACTGCAAAGTTGGATAAGACCAGTAACCCTGGCTCATGCTCAAATGCAACCCATGGACAGATAAAAATGGTCAAGAACAGACTGAACCAAGATAAGGTGATCACTTGCATCATAGTAGAGAACAAGTACACCTGGAAATCTTTGGATGGTAAGATACATAATAGCCTTTTGTCATATCATTTGTTGCCCGATATAATAATCATCTTTTGCCTTACTTCGTATTATTTTCAACAGAATTTTCTATTTCATTAGCAATTTGCTTGTTAAATAGGAAGTACAACAGTGGGAGAATATTTTGATCCTGTGCAAGACTGTTCCGATGTTGTTGACAAAATCCCCAAAGCCATAGATGGTTTCTACTGGATAATGCTAAAGAACGGCAAAGTGGTTAAGGTGGGTCAGTCCAATTCTTTATCAGCTTCGTTCTAAAGCTGAGACAAAACTAAAAAAAAAATAATTAATTTAATGTTCCAGGTAATGGAAAATCTAAGTTGTATCTTCCAGTCTAAGAAAGCGACGTTTGCTGGATTCCGGAAATAAAAAGAATGACGGGAACGCTCACATACTGATGCATTCATTTGCAAAATTAATTTTAATTATACTTTTAGAATGTAACTTCAATTTTAGCTCCAAGCAAGATTCCCCTTGACAGTGGTAGCTTTCATAAATATCATGCCGTAAGAGTTTGTTGCTATTATCCAGTTTATGGTAGCCTTGAGGAAGACTTTTTCAACAATATTTCAGCAGTTTACCAACATTTTAACTTTCTACGTAGTTTAATACTGCCTGCGCAGCGTCCTATTTTTATTTATACAGTGAATTTCATCCCTCATTCCTTTTCATTGGTTGTTAGTCATGATCTATTAAAAACCAGACGCACCGATGGCGTCACTAAAACAGTGAACCAACCCCAACTTCCGTCTGTTGATCACTAGCCAATGACGCTGTTTCAGTTCTACAGATCACGAATCACGTCTGATTATTGCTTTGATGGGGTCACTTTTTCGTTCTTAGCACGTTGTGACGTTATATGTGCATTTATATCTGAACAGACAACGGAGATATGAAATCTATTTGTTAAGTTGTTGATGCTTGGTGTTTTGATGGCTTAAGCCGAACTACATCAGAAAAAATTTAAGGCTTATCAAGTCTACTCCACTAGACATGTCGCAACCACACCCTTAGCTTCGATTTATGCCTTCTTTTATGTGCTTCGTAATTCATTATCATTGAACTTGCATGTCGTTACCTTAAATCACTCATAAGATCATTATCTTTGGAGTTTTATTTTGTTCCCATACATGTCTTTAGAAGTGTCTTCGTTCTTCACGTTATGTCCATCGCAGATTTTTTGCACGATAATATTTAGAGTTAATTTTATAGATCCAGTTACATCATGCTATCCCCAAAAATACAAATGGCATGCCATCTCGACAAGGTTGAATCTAATTCAGTGGTAAAATAGCCTTTTGGAAGGGTTTAGGTTCAAAGAAATAAAGGATCCCTACAGTAGAGGGGGCTTTCCATAGATGGGGAAGAAAATGAAGGGGCATGTTTCTTCATTATATATAGTCAGAACTACTTTTATACACACACTATACAGAGTATATTTTAGTCTTACGGACTCTTGACGGGAGTCCCCCCAAACAATTTAAGGACCTCATCTACCACTCCTAAATCTGTGATCTAAATAACAAGAGTTGGACTAGACTTACAGTACTTTAACGATTTTAAAATCATGTACTTAGTGAACTTAGTTAAGTAATACATGCAAAGTCCAACAGGTAAGTCTTCAGCAGACTAGCGAATTTAGTTTTATATCAGAAAACTCGTTACACTCATTGAAATCTCAACAATGAGTCAAACTTGAAGGCATTTAGAAAATTGAATGAGCATCGTATTGAACATATCAGCAGATTAAGCTTTAAAAAAAGATCTTATCAAGTTGTCTACCCTAAATGCCATAAAAGTAGAGTGCTGCGTCGGCAGTATTGAACAGCTTGTAGATAAACGAAAGGATTGGGAAATTGTCGGGACTTAAGTGTCGAGGAACTGACGTTTCGAGCAAAGGACCTTTGTCGGAGTGAAACGTGAAATGCAAAAAAGTAGGTGATGTTTTTATAGTGACAAGAAATCATGCTACAAAATATGACCAATAGGATTGAAAAATCGATAGCAAACTAATTGATGAGATGTAAATGATATATAGTCATTTGCTATTGGTCGATCAGTTAAGGTTTTAACGCTCAGTGTTCAATGCATCGGACATCAAGAAGGAAAGTACATTCCAGGGATAAATCAATAACAAAGAGAGGACAAAGAATAAAAGAAAAGATGCCCCAAGGGAGTGGTAATACGCAAAACGAAATTAGCACACAAAAGGTTAAAACGAAAGGAGATCCAGTGGAATGAGGGATAAAAGCCAAATATTCTATTATCAGCCCATGCTAGATAAAATTCATTAATTTGTGAAGAGGAAAATGTTATTATAAAAATAATAAATGAAAAAACCTAACTATAAAGAAATACGGAATACAAACCTATGTATTTATCCACCCATGCTAGATAAATCATTAGCTTTTGAAGGTGATTCCTGTTAATCCTGTTAGGGAAACGTAGGTTAGACTAATAGTACAAGCGTAAGCCGTGATTTTTGAGGAGGCAGGGGAAATCGTTGTCACACATTTCTTATTTTAGTTGTCAACAATGACAAAGTACAAAACCACTATAAATTATGTTTGTTTGTCGCTTACTTTCGTGAACTTTCGTTTTCGATGAAAACAATTAAATAGCGCCAATCTGTCAGGATTTCTTTTATAAAATTTACAGGGAAAATTGGGGATAGCTCCGTGCCTTTAAGTATTTGTTATCGCTAGAATACTGCAAGATTTTAATTAAAACTGGTACATAAAAAGAAGATGGCCACCGTCCGAAAGTGGTGGTGAGAGCAAATGGCGTGTAATTGACTAATATTGTATTCAGTACTTGTAGTCTTTGCTGAATCTGACGCTGCCTATCATTTGTTAACTTTTTCCGGGAAAGGTTTGGTGTGATGTTACAACTGATGGAGGAGGCTACATGCTCGTTGCCAAGAAGAACAACGCTGTGACATGGACCGTACCATCAACAAATGAGACAGTCAGCCCCTATGGAAATCCACATTGGTCAAGTGAGTTAGGAGACGTCGAAATGTTAGACATACGAATCAGATTCTCAACAACAGATAACTTGAAGGACACCAAAGCAGACTGGTAAGAAAACTGTTCAAACTCCATATAAATAAGCAAACCTGCCTGTTCAGGTCATTTAGGTACGTTTGTCTTATATAGGTGGTGTGCACGTTACGTCATGGCCGCCATGTTGGATGAACTTAACAAAGGTTTTTCTTTATCTGCAATTATAATTTCATCCAACATGGCGAAAATATCTTTGTTCCTTTGAATCTCGAAGGATTGGTTGCACATCACCTATTCGCCACACATACACACACATAAAATCGCACAACTTGTTCCAAGCTGCTATCGAGAGAGTAGTTACAAATCTGCTTCTCAAACCGTTATCAAGAAGCGTTCGCACTGCCTGTTCCAAACTGTTGACAAAATTGGGACGGATTGTTTGAAACTTGCAACAAGGTTGATGATTGCATCAGACTTCTTACAAATTGTCATCAACAAATAGGATATTGCTTGTTGGGGTCTTTTTGGTGGCAAAAATGTTGCAACAACTTTGTAGTTGGTTAACAAATTAAAGGGACACTGTTGTTACAACTTGTTCAACGACGTGCTAAAAACCTAGATATTACGAGTACATATTGTAAACAAGCTGGGAGATACCCGAGCAAGCAGAGGTGTCCTTTTCGCTAGAAATAATTTGACTTTGTTTGTTAAGTCTTTCTATCCCAAGTTAGTTTCGACTTCTTCAGTTCAGTTGGCTAAGGGTTCTTTGAACAAATTTTAAATGGCTTCGGGAACGAGTGAAAAAGCATTGAACTGATATAGAAACAAATTAGCATTACTTGATTTCTTTCTTAAATGGAAAATGGTCAGGATCACCTTCAATTTCTTTGGGATCCTTTAAACACGTAAAGAGGGCACAAGATCTTAGTCCAAGCATAAATCAAGAGCTAAACAAAACAAACAAAGAAAAAATCTTGTTGTAAAGGAAAAGTCATGCTTTGTTATCGTATTGATCTCGTCCTCATCTATATATCGCTCGTGTGAATCATGCTTAAACTGACATTGCATCCATAGTTTCCTTTATTGTCTGTCCTTCAATGAATGAGGTCTAACAGGATAACATTTGTGCAAACATTACCTGAGAGAATTGGTGATACTGATTACAAATCTCTGAATTCAGCTTGGGTACTATCCTACAAACACTCCGCAATTTTTGAATACCGTACAATTCCGAAGTAGCGGCCCCCGTTACTTCGGGATTTAGCAGTTACTGGGGTCCACTACGCTTGGAGAACCGCTGCTTTTGGAGAACCACTACTTTCGGGGGGCCGTTATGATGCGGCATGTTGTCATTTGTAAGAGCTGCGACGATAGTGGTAAACAGTCAGGAGCGCAAAATAAAGATAAATGGCCGAGTAGAAGCTCGAGCGGAATAGAGGTGATACCATTCCAGGTTCAACGGTAAAAAGAAAGCAGTGGACTCGAGAACAAAAGTTGGAGTTCATAGATTTATACAAAAAATTCAATAATAAGGCCGGATCTGCTAGGGGGTTCAAGGCGCGCTACAAGGTTGAGCTGAATAACCCTTATGTACAACCCTTTGCTTGAACAAGAAGATAAGATTCGAAACGCTTCTTTCAAATCCGCAAAAATTGAATCTAGTAGAAAAGCTGCATATCCAGAAATGGAGAAACGACTTTTCACAGAATTCACGACTTTATGCGAGAAAGGGGTGAAAAAGGAAGAACGGTGGTTTCGGACAAAATCCAAAAATTTAATGGCGAAATGCATCCCGTAGTAGACTTCAAGGTATCCAACCATTGGTTTAGCAGATTTAAGACCTGGTATGATGTATCTTTAAGAAGACCGACGAACACTGCGCAAAGACTTTAAGATACACTGTAGACGTCAGTTCAGCAGTTTCTACGTTACATCCGCCAGACCGCAAAAAACAAACAGTAAGATTTACTTGGAAATCATACTGGTACTGTTGGTCCCTGGAATCCAAATGAGGCAGTCAACATGGATCAAACGACGCTAGAAATTAGTTTTAATACTAATGAAGTCACCCATTCTACAACAGGAGAAAAGACTATGTGGGCTCGATCAACTAGTCGTGGTCACGAGAAAAGGCAGGGCACAGTTCAGCTAACTGTGTTTGCAGATTGTGAATCAAGGGTGAAGCCATTTCTAATTTTAAAGGCACTGGCCAATGCATCCCCAATAAGGAAATCAAGCAATACGACTCAAGAGTTGTCGTTAAGTTTCAAGAGAAACCCCGGTGTGATGAGGAAATCATGGTATTTTAGCTCAGGTACAAGTGGACCGCTCAAAAGAACTTCTTTGGGTGATGCAGACCAAGACATTCGGTTTCTGACGAGCACCGGGCGCAGACCACCCAGAAGGTTAAACAAATCCTTGACAAAGAGTGCCATACAACTTCAGCGTTAGTGCCACCTGAAGCACTAGCAAAGTTCAACCTCTCAACGCCGTGCTCAACAGCGAGTTTGAAAGCAGTGTAGACCGCCAAGCGACCGAATTGATGGTTGAAGATCCAAAGATTTTTCTCATATCAAAGTTTACTGCCGGTGGACGACGCATTCTGTTTACTAAGTGGGTCGGAAAAGCATGGCAGTATACAGTTCGTCGGTTAAAAGGTACGCTAATTCGCTCCATCGTAAAGTGTGCCATTGCACTTCTGACGTCAGGAGAAAGGGATAACGAAATAAATATCCAGAGCATTCCAAACTACACCATTAGTCAATCTTATGATTTATAAACTCATGAGACCATATTCTTTTGTTTTTCGTCGGTCATTAATTTCGTCATAATGACCTCCATTTTAAAAGCAGGCGGTGGTTT
>JBAHVQ010000223.1:9148-21335 GCA_036872915.1 Nanipora kamurai
TATAAAATAAAACATATTCCGAAGAATAATGTCATCTTGAAAACTCAAGATATGAGTCAATACAAGATAAAACTATTTTTGAAACTGTGATATTTCGACTTCATTTCAACTTTATTTCGACTTTCTTTATTTTTTATTCTGTCTGAGGGTGACTTTGAAATGAAGTCGAAATATCACAGTTTCAAAAATAGTTTTATCTTGTACTGACTCACATCTTGAGTTTTCAAGATGACTTTATTCTTCGGAATATATTTTATTTTATACTTTTTGAAGTTGTCGGCTGGTCATGGTTTTTGGTCGAATTACCATTACCATTCCATTATTACCACCATTACCATTATCTTTATTATCACCATTACCATGATTATTATTATTACCATTACAATTCCCATTCTCACAGTTATAATTATTATTATTATTATTATTATTATTATTATTATTATTATCATTTTTATCATGATTATCTCGGTGGTCTGCGATGAATGAATCACAGAATACATTATAGGGATGGAACTGGATCAACTCAATCTGTCAGCGACGGAATTACAACTTCTAAGACTAAATGAAAACTGAGCTTAACATAGAAGCACAAAGTCCACCGAAAACAACGTCAATCTGGTCGTAATAATAACACAAACTACAATAACTCGAACACTCAAATACAAATATGTTCCCACACCTTTAATCTCTGTATCTGTATTTGTACAGGTATCAGTATCTCCACCTACATCGACATGTAGCTAAATCCGTATCAATTTCTATCTGTATCAACATATGAATCTGCGCCTGTATCTGTTATATGTATCTGTTATATTATTCCTACGTTATCATATTATACTTTATGAAATGCTCATATTTCCTTGAGCAACTAACTGTTTGAATTAAATTTTGACTATTGAAGATGCACTTTGTTCTGTTTATTTGGTATAATCCAGCGATACCAGTGGCAATATCAGTTAGCATCCTTTACAAATTAGAGTAGCCTCGAAAGCTCTACTCACCACATCTTGCAGGTACAAAAGATTTTTTCGAGTTTCTCGCACATCTTCTTCCATAAAGCTAAATCCTTCAATCATTTCTTTCCATTGGTTGCAACTAATTGTCACCCTTTTCTTCGTAATTATGCCTTTTGATCCAGCTCCCTCTCCAGAGTCGGCATCAGATGTCGTCATCAAGGCATCAGTTCCCTTTGGTCTCTTCCCAATTGAAGTAGCGTTCCTACTGGTTAAACCTTTGATTTTCTGACCTCTGAAATTGTAAACGAAGATCTTAACACAACAAAGAATACGACGTAAAGGCTGTGGCACTCTCCATTGGTAGGGTAGGGTTAAAGAAACCGGAGGATTCAAGAGACTTAAGCCCGTTTCAACTAGGCGAATTTTATCGCGCTATCCGACTTTTCTTGGCATAAAAGAATTAGATAATGTCTAGAACTTTTAATGAAAAATTGCCCCCAAAATCGTTGACTTTAGTGTTGCACTGTACTTACAGAAATAATCTCCATACGCCCAAAGAAATTTACAGTTTAGAGTTACAAAATTTTGTATTTAATACCTTTGAAGAACCTTTTCAGTCTGAACAGTTAAAGGACTTTTCGTAGCTCCTGAAGACATGGACTGAGAGTGTGGCACAGCTGTACTAACTTTGGTATCCTTCTCGGTGCTTTCCATGCTAGATGTGCTTGGGCTCGAGCTCAATAGTTTTCGGGGCCTGAAATAAACGCAGTAAAAAAAACTATTAACCCGTAGCGCTATTCTGTATTTCAGCTCCGCAATGATGAAGTAAAACTTACCTATGCCTAGCTCCATAATACGGAGTACCTGCGCTCGCTGCAGCTCTACTGACGTCATGTAATGTAGCTGCCGCTTCCGCCGCAACCGCTGACAAAGATGATTCAGTTCTACGGACTCGACGCCCAGGACGAGGTTCAGTTGGTGAACTTCGAACACTACTCGGTTTGAAATGCGCAGCCAAAGCTAAAATCAACCTCATGATTGACTTCAAATTTCCATTGACAATATCTAAAAATTGCACATGAAAGTTATTTGAAAAAAGAATGATGATCATAAGCTTGAAGGAGCAAAATGCATTTATCTGAGAAGCAATAACTTTTCATGAGAGTAAATAATACATGAAATAAGTTTGGCAGATTATGCTAAGAAATACTACAATATAACATTTAGCTAAATGTATAAATAACAGTTAAAATATAAAGAAGAAAAAAACCCCAAAAATATAACAAATATAACCAAATGTTGAAAACATATAAATAAAAATATGTTTCTAAAACATTCCAACGAATCGCAAACTCATGGTTTGTTCCATTCGTTTACGAAGACGGACGCAATCAAGTGAACAGCCCATCGTTTTCTATTAGCAAAGTGATATCAGATTTAAAAGAAACCTTATGACTTTATACTAATATTTATTGATACTGATTATAGCCAGAGGAATACCATTTAAAACCATGTAACAGCTAAGCGTTCGTGTCTTATCAGCATGTCGATATCGAACCAATATATAATAAATATCTTCTGGTAAAACTTAGTCTCTCGTAGATGTACATATATATAGGCAGCAGCAAAGTTTGCAACGTATTTTTAACGTCACTCGAATTTAAAAGTACAGTCGAAAAGAGTGCAGCTAAATGTTTGAAATAGAATAATAAAATAGAAAAAGACAATAATCGAGATAATGAATCTTCGTAATCAATAACTTGATCACTGTTATTTACTTTATTTCGTGAACTAAACTTTTTATTTGATTTTGAGCTTATTGATTACACTCGTCATTTCTAGCGTCTTCTAACAAGCACTACCAGTACCAGTAACACTACTTGTAGCATACCGAAAACATGCACACATGATATTTGCATATTAGAGCCACGACTACCTTGCTTGACATCATCCAAGATACTAGCTACTAACTTCTTGTAGCAAATTATTCTCACGGAGATGTAAAGGACTACTATCGTTCTTTTACCGACTTCAAAAGGCCAGAAAAATTGAACAATTTGTCCATATCGACAGGTTTTTTCACTGAAACACTAGAAATGAAGCGACTATACCATGAGCTGAAAATTGTTTAAGGGGTTAGGAGTACTTTAACATGTTTTGCATTCTTTAGGTTGAGTGGTTAGAGTCCGAGGACATTTCCACTGAGCAAAGGCCCATTTACACGAAACAATTGTCGTATACGGTTGTTTTTTTTCATGTACTGGATTAACTCACTCGAGCCATCAGGGCTTCTCAATATATTAGCAAGCAAATCGTAAACAGGTATTCCGCCTTTGAGACAATATTGTATATCTGCAGGACGAACAATCATATGAGATAATCGATCTGTGAAGATCCACTTTTACATGTTTTTATTTTGAAAACGGTAAGATTTGGCGGATAAATTTCTAAGTTGATTCGATGAAACTTAAGGAGAATAAATATATACATCGGACAAAAAAACGATCAATAAAATGCACGAAAACATCCGTGCTCCTTTTCTCGCAATCTATTTGAATAAAACTAAACGACAAATGAATGTTCAACAAGCGGAAGTATCAATGGAAATGAAAAATTCATAAAAAGTTGATAAAAACGGGCAAAAAATTAACCGAGACCTATATAACAGCTTCCTTATTAATCATTGAATAAAGAAATAATTAAACATGACGTATTAGAAATCTTTTGACAAAGAATTTTGATGTGGACAACGACGAAAGATTTTAACGTTTTATTTTCTTTAGTATCAAGCAAAGCTCTAAAACGGTCAATTAAACTGTCACAAAATTATTTTTAAAAAATTTCCGATAAAACATATCATACAAGCATGCTGATTTTCGCATAGATACTGCGAACTAGCCACAAAACATGACAGTTTGCAGTTTGAAGGAGAAACGCACATTGCTTAGAGTAGTCCCTAAATCCTTCGTTTACGTTACGCGAATCACTTCCTGTATACGTGTAAGAATCGAGCATTTCGTCGTCGATTAGCACCTTTTGAGTTTTGAGTCTTAGACAACCAGAAAAAAAGCTCTGACCAAACAGTACTTTCAGATCATCGTTTATAATGCAATTCTTGCTCAATACACTGACTGATGTAGTCAGTAAATGACAAACAATTGGATTAAGTATTTTGCAATGCACTTGTGAAGAGGAAACTGAAGGACAGCAAGCACTATTAAGCAATGTCGTAAATTTACTCTCAGACGTGGGAGGATAATGTTAGCGGTAAAGTAGGTTTTGCCAGTTAGCGTACAGCCCCTGGCAACTTTGAATTTCATGGAGAGAGCTGAACCACTATTCAGGACGTAAAATATAACACTAAAAGTAATAAAGACACGTGAATGTTATACTTTAATGCATATAAACTATGTTTAACAGCTAGGAATATCAAAGTACAGCGTGGAAAAATCAAACATATGGCTTGAATTATTTAACATTTTCCCCCTTCGTACAATCTAAGAGAATGACTTCATTGCCTTTATTTAGCAGGCCAGAATCTTGGGCATACATTCCCTGGACCCCCGCCCCTATATTTACGCCCCTGCTTTTAAGACACTTATGGAAGAATATTTTATCAAACACTGTTGTAATGTTATCTTGCAACAAGGGATATAACTGCACACTGACACATTAAAAAATTAAGGTTAACAAGGACCACGAGTTATGCTTGCACCAAATACTCCCATTATGTTTAAACGTAGTGATGAAATTTTGCAGTAGACTAATGCACAAAGGAAATGACGGATATTTGACAAGGAAACTGCAGCATGCTGTAGACAAGCTATACATAGAAACAGCGTGAGAAAGATGGAATGTCGTGGGTAGTTGAGCAACCCAAACATATCGTAGAAATTGATTTGATCTAATTTTAACATACGCTCAAGCTATTTAAAAACCATGCTAATAATAAAAGGGGATTTTTCTACTAACCAGTGCAGTTGTTACACATCTTTGAAAATACGATCGTTCTGCATCGATGCGTTAAATAAAAACGTGTCAACCAAATAACTGTGAAAAACCTCATACCTTTAGCAGTGACATGGTGCAACCTTATCTTTCTAGCACTGATAAACTGTAGAATTTTTTCAATATTATCTTTCATAATGGCAGACGACGAAGGTTCAGAATCGATGCTAATTTTCTCTCCCGCTATAGAAGTTAACAAAGAACAAAGTCAAGGAAACGAGAAACAACGTAAATAATTACTTTGCTGTTGTTTACTCTCACTGACATTTCTTCACTATATCACATAAGTTGTGATTCCGATGATCACAAAGTTGTAAACTTAAAGTAGAAGTCCTATTAAAAGACCGTGGCTGCCTGTGTCAAACCATTGGGTTTGTATTCTAGCGCTTGGATTTAAACTACCGTACATCGAATTAAGACAATGAATCTTTATATATTTCACCGACACAATTCACACATACAAGTGCTAAAATAATTAAACGGAAATTCATCAAAAAAATATCATCTTTGCTCCTCTACAGTGCCTACGGTTAGACTAAGAATTTACAAAAATACAATAAACGCATGATCCCCAACCACAGAACGATAACTCAGGCATCCATGGCATATTGTTTGATTAAGGAGTTGTTATTAATAAGTTTATAGTGTATGATAACCGCGCTGTGATTGAACAATCACAAAACAAATACAACTGGGTTCGATAGTTCCAATCACTAGACTGCACTATTCATGCTAAGGACTATTTAATTTTTTTCAAAGAATAGGTGGATTACATGAGATTGATCTGATAAAATATAATTTCTGTAGCTCAAATCACGGGCTACGCTGATCATTCACCAGGACGTACTCACCTGATAACCTATCTGGCCTTAGTAAACCTCTCTAAAACTCTGGACTAAAATTCATTTTTTTATCACACAGTCTCAATTACAGTTGATACTGAATACTCTATGAATAATAGTTTCATATGTGTTGTGAGTTGATCGTCCAGGTTGGAGTAGTCTTGAGAAAGACGGGTTATGCCTTCTGAAGTTTCGACTGCCTCTGCGGTTGTCATCTTCGGTCAAATGATTGCCGCAGAGGCCGTCCAAACATCAGTCAACATAATCAGTATCTCGTAAGAGTCCACTAACCTGCACGATAAAATCACCTACTGTTATACTAATTCTCCAAGGTTCAAACCCACTTTAAATTGGTTAAATAGTTGTGGATATTTTGTCAACTTGTAGACTAGCAAATCCTAACGATTACTGCATAGTATTTATATTCCTAACACGTATTTCACTGTATAAACTGTACGTTTTAGTATCAAAATATACGCATAGCAGATGGTTAAGCTTTAACTACATGTACATACATCAAGTCGATACTGTGCTTGAGAATTGAACCCTAACGTCATTCATTAAAGCAAACTCAGTATAGCGCACGATATCTGATTCAGTGTTGACACGAAACGTACCAATAACTTCAATGAGCTGAGACAGGACCACGCCATCTTGCATATCACAAGCAAGGTCTTCAACAAGTTTACTGTCTGGAAGTTTCTTCAACTGAGAATTCGTCCAGGCCACATACGCCTGCATTTGCTGCTAAAATTTCAAATATTTAAGCATTTTATAATTGAATACAGTAAGGACCGGCACAATAAGTAAACTGTAAGCAAATCAACAAAAAACGTCGTTCCTGACATAATTAAACTGAGATCGCCTAAAAATTGAGTATCGATACCTTGGTTTTAACATCAGAAACGTCCGACATAATTTGTAAGAGAAATAATTGTAGCTCTTATTAGGAAAATAGATACAAATCAAAGACCTCGCGAAAGACTGAGCATGCAACATAAAATATGTTTTCATTTCACACATGGTTGCATGCATGTCAATCACCAGATTCCACATACATGGTATGAACCTGTACTCAAACAAAAAGAAAATGTACAGCAATAACCAATATTTGGGATTACTTTTGAAGCTAACAATTAATTAATTACACTAGGTAATCACTGCAGGCTTGTATGCACTGAGCATCTTTGACAATTCATAAATAAGTTTGTGGTATGATTCTCAGTGATTATTGTGAAGATTTTGCTTTCATTCAACTTTGAACAGAGGTCCAACCATCTATCCATTCCTTCATGGTCCATCCATCCATCCATCCATCCATGTCTAAGTTACAAGAGTCAAACTTAGTCAGGGAGATCGCAGACATGACCGAAGCTTAACAAGGAATGTCATAGAAAATTTTTCTTTTTTCACGATTGAGTTCTTCAATATTGGCTAACTTTTGCCGAAATGTCAGCGCCAAGAAATTTTGTTGACTTGGTTGTATAATCGGTAGGTTTTTAATTCAAAAATCTGATCATGCGTTCACATCGTGAAATGTATACCGTGGGAACAAACTCCGATTAGTGGAAACAGTGAATGCATCAAGCTGAAAAGCTGACCCTGAAATTTTGGCCTGGTAAAATAAAAATGTCCAAGGAAAGCCACATGTCATGGCAATATCCTTGGATATTTTTCTCCTTAGACTGAAAATTTTAAATTTGACCCCAAGTTAAAACCAACGATAACTATTACGTATATTTTTACTATAAATTATGAAAATATTATTAATTTGGGTTTGGGTTAATTTCAGTGTGATCCTAAGGGTAACATAAAGTGAAAATTTCACTATTAATCAACCCTGCAAAAGTAATCTTAAAAAATTCATTTGCCTTGAGTTGGATTTGAAATTGCATTATCAAGCTTTTAACATGCTGCTCTATCAGTTAAGCTACTGGGGTCAACTGGTATTAGTTGAGCTATTGGATCCAAGTGGGAACAGCTTGCTTATTCAATGCAATATAAATGTACATGATTGTTTGAAAAACTTTGAAAGATCGTTTCGGAGTGATTGCCTGAGTAACATGAAGAGAAATTTCCTTTTTTATCTTTATCAAGTACACAGTTACATCTTGATCTATGCAGCTGTCAACAATTTTTTAAAACTACAAGATTCTTTCAACCCATGAAGTTTTAAACTCCATGAATCAGGGCCATGTAAATTACAGGTAAGCAGCATAATCAATAAAATATCAGACCAAGGAAATTTAATTTGTGGGTACAATGCTTCAATTTTTTGCAAATATGAAACAGTTGTGTCATTATTAACTAATTACAGGGCAAGGGTGCAGTCTTACTAGTATTTTATTCTGGCTAACGCCAGATGATTTTACTCATCACAGGGATGAGCCCTGGGCAGCAAAGGGTTAAAAACTCTCTAACCCATCCATTATGTGGGAAGGGTGCTCTCTAATGAATTTTACTCTGGCTAATGCCAGATGATTTAACTCATCACAGGAATGAGCCTTGGGTGTTAAAGAGTTAATCTTGATTTGGTGATTTGAAACCTTTTGCCTTCATTCAAAAACACATTAATTTCATTGTGTTAACCCTTTACTATCACACTACAAGAGATTCCATGATGTGAAATCCATCATTCTAAATTAAACCCTGACCTAAGCAGATTGTTTGGGAAATGATTAACTCCTGATTAATGGTAACCACAAAATTAAGGTCAAGGGATCTTGAAGTAAACACAAATATTCACAGACATGAAATCAGGCCAAACTAATTTGTTATTTTAACCCTTTACTAAGAAATTTTCCAGGATGTCTCACTTGACAAATAGAATTGTCTGGAGTTAGCCCATTATCAAAGAGGCACACTTTAGCATATTTTACTCTGGCTAATGCCAGGAAATTTTACTCATGTCAGGGATAAGCCCTGGGCATTCATTAAAGGGTTAGACCGAGTGAATTACAGACAGTGTGTACGGCTTAAGTACTTCGATGATTAAATTTGAATAGGTTTTATGAGAACCATTTATGCTGTTTTTCCAGCTGTTTTCAATAAGTGTACCCCTCCTACAGTAAGACAGACAAAGGGGCACTTTTGCTGAATTGTAGTAAGGGCACTATGGCCAAATGAAGGCTCTTGAGAACTTCCTTTACAGTTCATAGGGTCAATCAGAAATTGTTGACAAGCATTTTGTACTGCAACATTCACTGTGATTGATTGGGGCTATTCATCAGTAGTTGCACAGAAACTTTACTGTGGGCAGCTACAACTGGCCACTTATTTGGAGATTTTTTGACATCAGGCTGGCATTCAAATTAAATATTCTGAAGTGAATACTAAATTTTCATCCAAGTTTTTACATGTGACATAGGGTCTGTGTTCTGGAAAACTTGTATTAAGTTTCAGTTGTTTTGTTGCTATAACTACAATATACAGTGTACAACAAAATTGACGAGAAATTTACATTTGGATTGTGGAATGAAGCCAAGCAAAAAAAATTTCCTTTTCTTATGGGAAAAAGGGAGCAAAAAGGTATAAACATTTCACAAACATATGTTTAGGAGTGACTTGACACAACTGGAAATGGGGGAGAAGAAGCACTGCTCAAGGCTGGTTTCCATATAACTGTCAGGGCTGTAAACAGGCTGGAGACAGTGCTGCAGTAGTACTGTGGCATCTCCTGGAAAATTGTCAGTGACATTGCCTGCAACAGACCCATTTCTTATGGAAACATTTGTTTCCAGTGCCTATGGCAGTCTGTGGCACACTGTCTGTAATGCTGTAAAAGTGTCAGAAAAGTTGAACTAAATTCAACTTTTACAGCACTGCAAACAGTGTGCCACAGATTGTCATAAACACCAGATACAAATCTTTCCGTTAGAAATGAGTCAGTCACAGGCAATGTTGCAGGTGATGCCACAGCACTGTTGCCAGCTTCTTTACCGGCAGCTATCACAGTTGTCTAAAAAGCAGAGTTTAGGGACTGTTGCAGATAAATTTAGGGGTTTACATAAATAAAAATTACATAAATGTTTATATAAATATGAGTAACATAACAATGCTTTGCCATGTTTTACGAGTATTTTGTTTCTGATGACGATTTTCAAAAGTACAAGTTTCTGATATTTAGCAGTCAACTTGTAAGTCCTGTGTAATCCAAACAAAAAAAACTGTCTGAGCAAGGCTTTTAACCCACCCTTGTCCAGACAGCTGGCTGGCATGCTCTCTCTGTTTAGTAATAACAAATGAGGCTAGCCAGGAAACAACAGGGTAGGTCAGATATGTCAATTGAATTTGGATCAACTGAAGGATCCCACTCTAAAACTAAGGATGAAGTATGCCACTCTTAGGAGACTGTTATGAGACAGCATCCAAATTCCAACTTGAATGTTTCTTACGTGGCGTCGAAAGATCGCGTAATAGTGTAGCAATAGAATAAATTGTTCATTATTTCAAAAATACTGAGCATGTTTGACGATGCTTAACGATACGCTACGGGGACAATCAAAGAATGAACAATAAGGGTATCATAGTTTGAGAACATCAGAACATTCTTAATTAAGGCAGCTTAAGAAACAAACTGGAAAGAGCTGTGATAAAGAGGTCAAAGAAAGCTTAATTACTTGTACTAAATAATTTAGAAACACGTATTATTTCAATTTCACGGTAATTTTAATTGTGCTAAAAAAATTATAGGTCTTTACAATTTTGGTGGTCATTACATACCACTTTCTTGGCATCACTTTCTTCTGTTTTTCTCTGCTTGTTTCTTGGTGAGTGTCTAGGTGAATTCGACCAGTTTGTTTCTTTGCCCTTGGTAAGTCTCTTGGAGGAGTCGCCTCCGGTTACGAATCTATTACTTCCACTAGACATGAATTGTTATCGACCGATCACTTTCACAAGACCAGACATTAACAAAAATTCCGGTGTTAGAGCGTCATCGTTGGAAAACAATATCACAATGTTTATCGACTACAGTGAATTCCAAAAATCCGAGCGGGATTAACGAATATTTGGCCCAGAAAAAACAAAATGACCAACGTATGTATTAATTGAGGTCATCCTAAGACATGTAATGCGATTTGTAATGAGATATTTGAAATTCGATTGTTAACCGCTGAAGCATATCAGTTGGGCTCACTACATCCATAAAACAATCGAGGAGTTCAGTTCGGCTCTACAGTGAATCATGGGTAATCATGACAAACAAGAAAAGAAAGCTTGATCGAATATTAGCACAAAAACATCCTACACTCCCGATTTACCACACAAACCAAACCAAATGATAGTCACACTTTCTTTTCCTGCAATTCCACAAATTATTGTGTGTATTTTTTCCCAGCAAGCAAAAATTTGATATACAAGAATCACTGAGTATGAGTTCATTGCACAGCTATGAACATGAACTGGTAGTAAACTTACGAAATTTTCAAAATATATCATCTTTTGGCTTGCCTTCAACAACTGGGAAATGGATACTCAAACTTCTGCTCGATTCTTTCCAAGTTTTAAACAGCATGCGTGTATTTTTCGGCAGAATTGTGCCCTGAAAACAATTTAGGTTTGCCAATTCAATCGGAATTAGCGGCAGTCGTTGTTGAAATAGCTTGAAATAGCTAACTCGCTTGACGATAATGCTGTGTGGTTCTGCAATTAAGCCCAGTTTCTAGTGAGAAAATTTCAGAAGAAATGCGAAAAAAATTCTTACAAAACGACTTTTGGGCATGCGCAGTTTCATCTTTTTTTTCTTATCGAAAAAATTTCTCTTCACTAGAAAGTTGAAAGAGTTTCAACTTTTTAATTTCTTTGCAGAACTTTTCGTGAAGGTTTTAGTGATAACCATTTCGCGGTTAACCAATTTGTTTTATAAAGATTCACTTGCTGGGAACTTTTGCCTTTAATGCCATGGTCCGTCCTAGGCATCGCATGCATTTGATTCCGTCGAAATTGTTTGTCTCTTCTTTTCTTCGGTTGTCTTTCCCACGATTTTGTGTTCCGACGCTGTCAATGTTGTTCGTGGTTTTCAGTTGAGTAGTCTCTGAATTATACGATTTGTTGTTTCTGGACTTCTTCGCTTTGTCTGCCTTGAGAGGTGGCTTTTTCTAAAGTTAGCTCTGGACCAAGCTGTACAGGGGCGTAGTTAGCGGTCCGACAGGTCCGACATATGTCGGACCAATATTTTTGAAGTAGCCTCTTTGGTACCGTCGGAAAATATGTTAAATTTGATGGGTTTTTTTTTTTGTGGTGGGGTCAAATTAAGAATTTGCCGCCTTCTCCGTCTGCATTGTTTTTGCCCCAGGCCCAACGGAGCTAGCGATATTTCAACATGGCCGCGTCGTCGGTATGTTCTACAAACGAAGAAGCTCGTGCAGAAATTAAAGAAAG
>JBAHVQ010000223.1:21435-32594 GCA_036872915.1 Nanipora kamurai
AAATTAGAATTGCAAGTTCCAATTTCTTCAGCTAGTTTTGGCCCAATTTCTGAGAAAAATTCATTAAATCCTTCTGCAATTTCACTTGGACTTGTCAGATTTTTGTCATTTATATTTAATTCATTCACCTTTGAGTGTTTAGTTTCTTTGCCAAGTAGATTGCTAATTGTTTTCCATGCACTTTTTGGATTCTGCTTTTCACAAGTAATTTTGTAAGAATAATACTCCTTTTCAGCTTGACTTATTTGCAAGCTTGTATCGTTTCTCATTCTTTTATAATTTTCCCAGTCAGTTTTTAGTTTGGTAATGATGGCTTTTCTCTTTAACTTATTCCTTGTATTTATCATGTTTTTAATGTTACTAGCAATCCATGGAGATGATTTGGATTTAATTTTTTTCTTTTGAAGCGGAGCATGTTTGTCAAGAATTTGAAGAAATGATTCTTTCCAAATGTCCCACATACCATTCGGATTGTCAGCAAAGAAATAAATATTTTCCCACGATTACTGCAATAAGTCATTGAGAAAATTTTGTCCATTGAAATTTTTCATCTTTCTGATTTCAGAGATATTTTCTACATTTTTATGAATAGTTATATTAATTTTCCTCATGGCGTAAATCATGCAGTAATCACTTATTCCAGTGTGGATAACACCTGATTATATTTTTTCTTGTGTATTTGTGATGAAATGATCAATTACTGTATTAGAGGTCATAGAAATTAGTGTAGTCTCATCAGTTAATTGTGTTAGTTGATACATTTCAAATATGGATTTTAGTTTTGTTGTTGGTTGGTCAGAAATTGATTTGAGCAAGTCACAATTGAGAATACCTAGGATGTAAATTTCTTTATTTTCGTCATCTTTAGTTTTAACTATTTGTTCCAAATCATTAAAGAAATCAGTTTGAGCATTTGGTGGTCTATAAACTGTAATTACTACAAATGGTCGACTGCATGGTTTATCAATTTCTATACACACAGCTTCAAAATCAAGTGGCACAATGTCATCTCTGATTTGATAGTTGATAGTGTTTCGCAAGTAAATACAAACACACAGCCACCTGTTCTTGATCATTCTTTCCTAATTATATCATAGCCATCTATACGAATCATACCATCAGTAATTGTCGAGTCAAGCCTAGTTTCATTGCAGGCAAACAAATCTAGCACTTTGTCTGACACTGTAAAATTAATTTTATCAATATTTAAAAAAGCCATTTTGAATCCTCTCTGTTTAGGAATGGCTTTCATGTTTTCAAAAAAATTTCTACTTATGTTTGTTTGAGGTAGTTTACTATTTACACTCTTGTTGCTAATTGTTTCATATTCTTCAGATTGTTCATCTACTCTATTGAACGCCTGGGATAATGTCTGACAGCTTTCCAAAAATTTACAGTGGGCACATTTTCCTTCGTGCCTGGATTGTTTGGTCGAATTGATCTTAAGTAACCCACCAAGCAACCTATCACCCTGCTTGTTCAGGTGCGAAAGGGGGTGATTTAGGTTTTGCTTGTTTATTGCGTCATTCTCAATGAATGTTATTCTGTGTTTCTTGCACAGTTCATAACCTTAGTGTTAAATTGGACAATACGACTATGCGTTACCTTTTGATCATATCTTCTTATCACTCCTGACAGTGCTACACTATCTGCTTTCTTCTTTGCTTCCACTATTAATCCTGCCATACCCTTTGCTGCATCACTCACATTTTCTGCTACTAGGTTATTTGTATATGCAATATGATGCTGTGGGTCTTCTTACTTCCTTCAGGGTAATTTTACCGTACTTTCTCTTTGAGTTCTTTTATCTTAGCTCCACTATATGACTTGCAGACTGCTTCAACTCCAGCGGCATTGGATATTTTTGTTGAATCAATGTTCTTGACCATTGAGTCCCCAACAACAAACACTTTCTGAGGACAGCTTTCATGCTCTTTCCTGGTATTTTTGGTAGGAATATTTTTTCTTTTTTTCTTTTTTGCTTGAGAAATCTTTTGGCTTGGTTTTTTGCATATTCTTTAAACTGGTTTGATAAGTGTTCTTTAACTAAACTCACATTGCTTTCCATTGAGTTTTTGTCGTTATCCGTACTATTTTTGAGAGCTTTGAGCCATTTCATCAGGTAGTGCAGCGTAATTGTTTGATGTTTGAATAGGGCTTGATTTATGTCCGTTCAGTTCAGTTATATCTGAGTCTTTATTGACTTTAGTTTGCTGCCTGTCATTTTGCTTTAAATTCAGTTTGCACTTTATCTAGGCATTATCTGGAGTAAGCTGATCATTAATCGAATCAAGGGACTTTATTTTGTCAGCCATTTTTGTGTTCTCCCTAATAAGGGTTTGAATAGTCTCCGATTCTGTATCCTTCGTCACTGTTTTCAAACAATCCGGCAATTTCTTCGTAAGGCATTCTAGCAATGAACTTATCTTTATTATCTCCTCCCTTAGACTTTTGATTTCTTTTTCGTTTCTCATGCATTGAGCACAGTGATATTCTTGAAGGCTTGTCGTTGTCTGTTGAGGTGAGATGGCGGCTCGCACGTGGTCGGCCTTCTCATTGCGGTTATTTTCGTTATTTTTCTTAAATTCGACGATGTTTTTGCAAACATTCTTTAGTTGGAGTTCGTCAATGTTGTTGATTTAGTTTGGGATCGTGTTATTCGGCTCGTCTGATTCTTTTTCCGCAACATTTCCGTTTTCGATCGATAATCCAGCTTTAAAGGTAATAGCGTCCTAGTTGACAAATCGTATTTTGGTCAAATTTACGTCTACGTCCGAGTTAGGATCATTTTCTTTCGGCTCCACGACCATCTCCGATTTCTTAGATAAATTTCTGGCATTTCTTTCGACATGATTTACGTCTGGCCTATTTGATCTTTTAGCTTTAGTACCAGCTCTTAAATTTCGCTCCGCATCCGCCATATTCAGTCATACAATCTAATTTATTTCGAAACAAACTTGGGTGACCCCCCAATTCTTTTTTTTTTATCTACTTAGTCGAATAATTTTATTTTGCGAGGTACTCTGTACTTCACGGGATTGTTTATACGCTTTTTGATAACTATTTTAATTATTGGTTGTTTTGTATTGGGTTGTTTTGAACAATTTTATTAATTTATTTTTTCTATTTAATAGAATAATTAAAAAAAATCTGTAATTTTTTTTCCTAAAATTGGGAAATTTTGTTTTTATTTAATCTCTCTTGAAGTTTTTATGATATTCAATATAAATAGAATTTTACAATCGAGATTCAGTATTTTCAGCAGAGGACATCCGTTATAGCTAATATGTTCGAAAACGAAAAGATGTCATTGTAAAATAATTTGAGAAAATAGTTATTACACTAGTAATTGGGTGCGCAATTTATATTTTTTAACCCAAAACGTTGAAAAAAGACATCATATCGCTTAGCAACTCTGACCGCTAAAAGGACTTGTTGCAAAATCCTCTTTGCCAAGCGATCGCACTTCTCATTTGAGAAGATAATCATTCTTCGATCTCACTACAACTTGTAGCGGTTTACTTTCAGTCAATAAACCAAAAATATGAAATGGATAGTTGTATCAACAAATATAACTAAGTGCTATTTCTTTGTTTAAGGTCAACGATTTGCGATGATGGAAGCTAAAATCACTTTGTCGTACCTCATCCATCATTACCAAGTGCATTCAACTCAGGAAACTGACGACATCAGGCGTAGTGGAGATATAATATATAAATCACTAGAGGGGATCTGGGTAGAGCTGTCAGCAAGAAAGCAATGAAAAAAGTTTAAATAAGGCTTATAACTGTTGGAAAATGGTGTTGTAGTTTTTATCTTAGCTTTATTTTTGTATGTGTAACATTAGACGTTAACACTTGTGTTATTTTTTCTGCCTCTGATGAGCATCTTTTCTAGTTGTGTAACTGACAGAAGTGTAGAAGTAGCCTTCCAATTATTATCGCGCAGTTTTTTATTACTGTAATGTAAAAAACTGTTCAATATCGTTTTAACCTAGATCAATAAATTTTCCATTTATACATCAAAGATTACTTTTTTCTCTGTTCTGTAATGTTCCAAAGTTTTGCAAGATGAACACAGCTGCTAGTTGCCACAAATGGCAACAAATGGTAACATTATTGTTCGACACTAAAAGTCTTCCGTTTATCGTCAATTGACTCATTTCATTTCTGTGTTGGCTGCCAACGTGCACGTTTCTCGGCAACGAAGTACCTTTTGGATTAACACTTTTTTGCATGTGTTACATATCTGTGAGTATTTCGTGGTTCTTGTGATTATGATAAACCAATAAAACCAAAACTTCCGAAATGAGGTTGCTATTGTTGTGAATTTTTAACGGTTTCGTGATAAATGTCAATTTGAATCGACACAAATGCATATTTTAATGATATACCTTATTGCAACTATTTTTTATAACGACTTTTTTTAGCGAATCTGGCGATTTTTTATCGGGTTTCAAAAATTAGTTTTCGCATCAAGTTAAATTTATCTTACTTCTCTTGTAAATCTTCAAAACTTTGCTAACTGAAGTTGCTCGTTATGTAATGAAGAAATATGGTTTCTGAGCCCCATACGGGAATCAAACTCACAAAATTTCTGATGACTGGTGAGATGCTCCATCAAATAAGCCAACGAAAGAAGAATTCATCACATCCTTTTGACGAATTTACTCGTTAATTATTAAAACGAGTTTGAGAATTACATTTCATTAATATATGTGAGATTAAATAGCATCGAAATGAAGATCTGTTATCTTTATATTGATGAATCTATCCTTGTAGGTTCTGAGTTTGATGATTGTGCACAAGATGTTGTGGACACAATTAAACTCCTGGATGGGTTGGGATTTTATATCCACCTAGACAAATCTGTGCTTATGTTAACCCAGGTCCTAGTATTTCTTGGTTTTGTATCGAATTTTTTGCAATTACAGTCTCTCTGACACCTCATCGAGCTAAAAAACTCAAAACCGCTTCAAATGAACTTTTTGTCGCACAAACTCTACCATTAGAAGAGTGGCCCAACTATTAAGCCTTATTACAGCCAGTTTTTCTGGTGTTATATGTGGGCACTTGCAGTTTCGTATAACTGAAAACGAAAAAGCCAAAGCTCTAACATATAATGTGGGTGGATTTGATGCTTATATGAAATTATCACCCCATGCCAGAAGAGGGCTTCAGAGGTGAGTAGACTTTGTTGAGATAGCTGAAAAAGTTCAAAAGGACCACCAGAAATTACGATGAGCATCGACACCTCAAAACAAGGTTTGGGGCTGTTCTGTAAACAACTTAACCGCTGAAAGGTTATGGACTTCTACTGAGAGTAGTCAGCACAAATATTATCCAGAAATGTTGGGTGTACTGTTGAGCGTGAAGGCCTGCAATGGGGTTTGCTATGGAAAACAGGTCAAAGTTCTGGTTGATAATACCACAGCACAATACCATAAGTACTATGGGTACTAGCCGCCCCCCCCGCATTAAACAGTTTTTCTGAGGAGATCTGGGATTGGTGCATTGGTAAAAATACTTGGTTAACAGTTGTCCTTATATCTAGGTCGACAATGTTGAGGCTTAGCATAAGTCCTGTAAATAAAGAATGTGTACAGAACGCTGCCTCAACAGAAAAAAGAAACATTTCAACAGGCATGTAATAAACGTGAGTTCTCAGTTAATGCTAACCTATTTGCTGCTCACATAAATTGCCAGGTCAAGCCTTTGCATCTTGTTGCTCAGAATGAAGTGAATGTACATTATCAACTTACAGGTAAGTCTTGTTTAATATTTATTTAAGTCTGGCCAATCAAGTAGAATTTTGACTAGTTTCCGCATAAAACGAGTAGATTCTCCACGAAAACAAGCAGTTTCCATACAACGAGAGTGCATGCTAAGATACTTGCCGTTCGAGGTATTTCTCCATGAAATTTGAGGTACAAAAACAAAACTAAGGGCTGGCTTGAAAAATAAGAGAGAAAAAATGCAGTGACTTTTTTGAAAGGAACTTTCAAGAGTAAGAATTATGACTTAGTATTTATTTCATACATATTTTATCAACATTTGTCTAGTTTCCGAAAACTAGTTGAACTAGTTTGGAACTACACCTGTCTTCAATCACTTAGCTATTGCTAGGTCAGCTGGTAAAACTGGTAATTGATTAGCTGTGGTAGCAGTCGCCGTTGTAGCCCTCTCAAGGTCGCTAGATGTTTCCTCACTCTGTATTTGTCGAAGGCTCTTAAATCCCTGACGCCATGTTACATAGGGTTCTTCAGTCTTGCATGCCCGCGACTCTACGCTCTAAGAGTCCGTTATAGTCAACAATTTTTTAAAAAGCCTCAGACCAACCATATTATCCTGATAAGACAACAATTGGCGGTTAATACATGTAAACAGTGCAACAGACATAAGCGACCAGAGCACAATAGCTTAGACGTACCTACTAAGCCAACCATTTGACCATAGTCCAAGACTTCCACTGGTTGCCTCTGATCGAGTCTTTGGGTGGGTAGATGGGTGCATGTGTGGATAGTAGAAACTTGCATACATACATGGATACAAAAACCATAACCAGCAGACAATTTTAAAAAATAAAGTACAAAACATAATTCGAAAATTAACATCTTGAAACTTGAGATACAAGTTAAAACAAGACGGAGACAGGTGCGGTAATATTTCGACTTTATTGCAAAGTTGGATACATACAGTATGTAGATATATAGATAGGTAGATAGATAAGAAGATATATTGATAGATAAATAGAAAAATCGGCATGTAGGTATCACATCTCTTCAAATAGAAGGCAGGGTAAATGTCTTTTCAGATACACAGCATCGGAATTATATTCCAGACGTAGTTAGAGCTTCGCCTTGGTAAATAAAATTAACTCAGAACGCAAGGCATAGTAGTCTATAACACATGTGTCATTTCTTATATTTTCGCCCTTAAAATATCGGAAAATTTGCATGAAATACACCTTCATTAAATTTTTATACCAATTTCTCACTATAGAAAACCTTCAATTTTAATGTAGGGATGTTTTCAGAGTATTAATTCCAACGTTTAACTAAGACAATAAGGTTAAATGTAACCATAACAGATATTTTTCGTCTTGTTATTCTTTCAATGCTGCCCAAATTCTCCTCCTACTTGGAAACCTATTAAATTTTTATAACTGGGCTACTAATGTTAAACGCCAAGATGGTCAAAATTGTAATATGAATAGCCATGAACGAATCATAAAAGAGAAATAGCAGGTGTCTCGCCTTTAACGGGAATAAAAGATCTTGTAGTCAGTTATCTAGTATTCTCTCTCATGCTGGATCATCTCATCACGCCATCTCGGCTGATGACTTTTCAATAATCTCTTCTTGTAGTTCACCCTTTGAGTTAGACCCCGTTTACACGAACCCAGGTTGGCTACCGAACCGGGTCAGGGCGCCACAAGTGGGTATTTTTTAATTCTGTTTACACATCACGGCGTTTTTGGAGAATGATCAAACTATTGGAAAGATATTAAATGATTACAGTACTCATAAAGAAAACATATAAAAAGGTCATATTTTGCTGCAAACTTCCAGGCGTTATGAGCTAAACTTGTCAAGCAATCAACTTGCAGCAGGGTTGTCAGAATAAAATTCCATACAATGAAATCTTTGTAACTAACTGGTAGTTCGGATATCTATCGTACTGGTGGATTCAATTTGACGAGGTGGAAATAACATTCTCAAACTCATTCATAATTCATGCCAACAACACAAAGGAAATCAGTACCAAGACGGCGTTTGTCTATGTAGTCAAATGTAAAAAAAATGTTTATGACAAAAAGTGTCAATTTCATCATTAGTTACGTATATTGATTCGTTATTAAAACCCCGAGTGTGAGATGTGTACGGGAAAGTATTTTCTCCAGGATTTCGTTCAGACCGAGCAAGAGAGGAGCGAGGTCTGTGCGTAGATTCCGAGTACAGATACTTACCCGTACATACCGGACAAACGAGGTCAACAAGGAATTTATTATATGGCTGAACAAGGAACTCATATTTAGAATTAAAACTTTTTTGATTTTATAATGATAAAGACAAGGCTTTGAATGAAAGTTCAAGATCGTTTTGGTGAGCGCGCCATCAACTACGCCATCAGACTATGATTGGTTTACAATAAATAGAACAATCTGATTCTAAATAACGATTGGTTGAAGCAAAGCCAAGCAAGTATTACGCGGCGACTGACAGTTAAACTGTCTCCTCGCAACAAAGTAGGATGTAGAACGGTCAAGTAAAAAGATGCCTTTTGAATTGCATATAACATTAATGGTAATACATAAAAATGACTGGTGTTGAAGAAAGGAACGGTTTTTGATGTCATTTCAATCACTGTCTGATTCGACGTAGGGTGTTTTGTGAGGTTTTGCACAAGATTTCTTGTAAGATCGACTTTGCTGTGGGCTTTTTGAAGCATCTTAATAATATTGAAAAATATTGAGTGTGTAGTGGTGAATACTTCCCATGGTCGCTCTACGGAAAATGGCATTGGAATCAGGAGTGTTTATTGAAAACATGAAATTTACTATTTCGCTTGCTGGTACTGTAGTTCTGACAGATGCACTTGGGGAAAGAGTTGCTAATGAGGCCAAAGACATTCGTGAAGTGGTAAAATCGCTAATGGAAGAATTGATTGATTGATTGATTGACATCTTTATTTAAAAATACGAGATCCATTTCACTATTGTGCTCTTCAATGGAGACGTGTATACCTATAGTAATTACCTAATTATTAATACGTATCAAAATATTTACAAAAATACTAGTTACAAACTGCATAATTTCATACGAAGAAAACTAATCTATAATACAGTTTAGAGAAATTTTAGAGCTAAACTCGGCGAGAGATTTAGATCTAGCAAGTTCGACGGTATGTCGTTCCACTGGATAGCCCCTCTATAGGAAAAGCTCTTTTTTAAGGATTCAGATAAGGGTCTTGGAACAAAAAGTTTATAATTAGAGCCTCGCAAGTTATGTTCGTGTATCATCGAAATTGAAGTAAATTTTCTAGACAAGTAACTAGGAACCATTTTATTACCGAAGGCAGAGGCAAATAATTGATCAGCGAGCCACTGATAAATCACGATATTTTGCTCAATCTCGTCCAATGATTGTATATTATCTCAAGAACGAAGTGAGATAGGGAAAAAGTGTAAAAGACTTTGCGTAGTAACTTCAGCAGTTCTTTCAAACAGACAAACTTAAAGACAAACTTAATTTTCATGTCATAGACACTTTAAGGATAAAACCTTTTCAATCTTTATATGGTATATGAACAGAAAACTTTAAAAATCTCTTCCTGCAGTGGCAATATTTCATCCACAAAGTTTACACTAATCCTGGGTTAAGTTAATCGCCCTCGCAACTGGGCCCTGTCAATTACTTTTCAGTCGGGTTCCACTTTGCCCAAACATGTCCGTGCAACATGGGCGAGTTCGGTTCGTCAGGCAAACTCATTAACGCCTTGCATTGCTGGCTGTTTTTCGCCCAAACCTGTCCAGCTTGTACGCGCACGTGATTGGCCACAGGAGTAAGAAATGCAAAGTCAGCGAACTATTGATTGGCTACTTCAAACCGGAAAGATATTCATATGTAAACAATTTATAAGCGCGACATCAGAAAACACAGCACGACGACTTACAATCGTCTCCGACGATTAACGTATTTTTTTCTACTTGAGAAGACTGTTCACAAAGATGTCGACGGCAACAAACACAAAGATTCATATCAGGGTTTCAGCAGAGGCTAACCAAGGCTCAAGGAAAACTATGGAAGACTATACTGCCGTTACACTGGAGGCGCAACACGACAGCGAAGCCTTCTTTGGGGTCTTTGATGGCCATGGCGGATATAACGCTGCACTGTTTGCCAGGGAAAACCTATGGAACTCCATAAGGAAACAGAAAGATTTTTACTCCAGCGATCCACACAAAATCACCAAAGCTATCAAAGTGGGATTTCTCCAAGTCCACGAAGCGATGTGGAAAGAAAGAGGTAATGTTCTCGGTTTTCAGTTTCTATACTTGAATAGCCTCTTGGCTCTTGATATTAACTAATGCTTAGAATTAAAGTGCTTTTACTTTCGAAGTTTACTGTGGAAATCCTAATACAATGTATTCGCCAAGCATGGTTGAGGAAAAACTACCGATTGTTCAATCAAACTGGGGGGGAAAGCTGTCGATTTCCACTTTCAGTTTTACGTAAAAAATTATGCAATATGGTATGCAAGAGCGAAACTTGCATTTAATTCAATACAAACGACACTTTAAATTGAAAGTGTTCAAACTTGAAGTGAGAAAAATCTAAAATAATAAAGTACACAACATCTATTAGAAGTTGACAGTTTTTTGGTCTCTCTGATGGAGGACACTGCGATCGATATCCGGTTTTGTTCGACGACAGAATGCAATTAGCATTTTGAAATCGACATTCGTAACTACGGCACCCGTTAGTCTCAAGTTTTCTTCGCTCTTCAAAGTGCAGGGGAGTTTAATTTCACAGACTTCATCGGTAGTTTATGTACGAGGGCTAAACCCGAAAATCTGGGTGCAGAGTCTGGAACATATCCACAACAAATTTCACGGTAATGTATTCCTGTTGACAGTGATAAATGATCGACCCCATGTGACGGTAATTTGACACGCACGAGACAAATTCAAACCAATTCTTTAGCGGGACTAATACATGCTTAATTTTTAGGTTAATTCCACGATTCTTCGTCGATGAGCGCTTGCCATGTCACTCAGGCTGAGTAGATCCGATAATAGTGGGAATAAAAAGTTGGAGAATGAAGGTCGAAATAATGGCTATGCAATTTAAGTGCAAGTAGCGTTTCAAACAGTTTTTATTCCACCAATGCTTTTGATTTTTTTACAATAAAAACGTGCCTATAGATCATCAACAATGGTCTCGTCGGTCTAGCAAATAAATACAAAAGTTGTCAACCATTAAAAGCAGTGTAAAGATTGAATAGTCAAAGGGGAACTCGAGGTCAGATATAATGGCAATCTTCACCATCCAACGATTAAACGTCTTTGGACCTACGCACAGTATATTGAGTTCAGTTCTTGTGATATCCACCTCCCTTAATCTTTCGGAGCTCGTTGAAGTGAGTGTTGAGATTAAT
>JBAHVQ010000223.1:38330-70404 GCA_036872915.1 Nanipora kamurai
GAGTTCAAATCCCGCTCGAGTCAACTTTTTCAGTTGACTTCAGCAGTGTAGGTTAAATGTGAATTTATCGTTTCGTATTTGTTAGTATAAACTTAATACTAAGTCTGCGTCGGTTCAGAATCAAATCACATCAGATATATTGCACCAATTTCTTCAAAATTTTTGGCTGGATGCTGAATTCGGTTTACTTCATGCATGCAAATAGCCAACTTGCTTCATCTAAACAGCAAACCTTTTCTATCTGGTTGAATAGTCATTTTGCTTGCGGTAAGCAGTCATTTTTCTATCGGGTAACTAACGTTGCAAACATATGCAAGTTAGAAACATTTGGATTTGCAACCACGGCCACCCAAGCAGTTACTCAAAACTTAATCAAGCATGCAAATAAAGATACAATATCAAATAACAAACGGTTGAGGAATTAAAGTAGATGAGATTGTCCGATAGTGAAGCGAACATAGGCTTGTACTTAGATGTGGTCAGCATTTACACACTCATAAAACATCTGTATCACATCTAACCTTGCTTCTGCTCGAATAACCTACTCCACATACCTACTCCATTGGGTCAACTCTTAATTCGACAGCTTTTTATCATTAAAAAATCTATTTTTAATGACCCTAGATTACTCATTTGGCTTTCCTCTAATGGTGTCAAGGGGGGCACCCCGGCGGGAAAATTGTGGCCACGGCCAGCTTTATGCTAATGTTTGGAGTGATCCACTCTTCTAGCAGGTGGCGTTATATAATTTAGTTAAGCCTGATTCAAGGGATTTATTTCTGCCGCGTCAGAGACAAATCGTAAAATTAAATTCAGCCACGTTTTAAGTTTGATTGAGTAACTAGAACTAGTCAAACTTCATTCGAACTATCGACCAAGGTCTGAACAGTTTTGTTCCTGAAACCAACCAGAATCCGACCTCCAATTAAAAGCCACATTTCTGCCGGATCGAATTTAATGCACAAGTGTATTAAAAGTAATTTTCCAACAAAGAAAAGCATTATTTATGGAACAGGTAAACACATGGGTTATCTTCAGTCCCATTAAGTTTTTAACAACTACGCGTCTCCGCCTTTGACAGCCAGATTAAGCGACTACAAAGAATGTCCAGCGAATCAATTTCAGTTTTCGCAATAAATTGGACAAAGAGTGAAAAATGTGCTCCTTTTGCGAGGACTCTGCATGAAATGATGGATAAAATCATACTACCTTACACAGTCCGGACCTATAGTAAGCTGTTGTTTATGTGGTTCAGGGTGGGTTAGCTTCATTTACAAAACTAAACTCTAGTCCGAGAAAGAGCTAACGAGCGGCAAAATTGGCTTAGTAGCCAGAATGGAAACACGGGCTAAATTTCAAAGGAATTACCACAATCCAATTAAAGTTGCCAAATTTCGATTTGGGGGCTCTTTATTCAAGGCATGATGAAGATCATATCGTTAACATGCAAAGCTGAAAATGGCATCCAAAATAATTTTCCAAGAGCAGAATTTGCTTAGTTTGGCTTGAAAAATAGCCCAAGAGAAAATCAAAATCTTTTACGATCGAAGGAAGATTTTTCATACATGAGTCAGCCCAGCTGATGTAAACAGCCTCTTATCATGTTTCATGATCTTTTTTTCTACTTGGCATCGGATAAGGCAGGAAGTAGGGGGTAAGATGAAGGACGATCCCTTACATTGTTGAGCAGTTAACACGAAAAAAGAATTTACAGGTCAAACCCAGCTGAACTTTGAGTTCCCGTTTGTATCAAGATTACAAACGGACGCGAAGTTTGGTCAGCTAAGTGGCGCGTGGTATTTATTTTCCGATGACTGATGAGAAACAACAGCTGGCTGTTCACCCACCAATGGCAATATTTTCGGAGGCAAAAGTAAAAAATAGAAATCACTTTCAATGGGCATTAGGACTGGAGTACTTAACATACAAAATATATTCCCGCGCCCACACACCCATACAAGGAAAGCGTTTGACAATATTGAAAAATTTTAATTAATCGTACTGCAAATCAACCGCAAAGTAACACATTTCTTTACCTCTGTGTTTAGCGTCACATCGGCACGGTGAATACAACGTGATATGCACCAACAAAGCGAGGGATAAGCAGTGAAATTTGAGCGTGCAATAACAACGAAGCTAAGAACTGGAATGGTTAACGTTGTTTGCTAAACATGTAATTAGTCATTGTCATAACAAATGATCGACGGAATTGAAACCCCCGGCATTGTCAAAGAGTTCAACTTTATAATAATCATTATACTCGAAACAAAGATGTTTGTAAGTATCTATGACACGAATGGATGTATGGTTAACGATAGTCTGTCTTATAGTATACCAGTTTGAACGTTATAGCAAGCATGAAAACTAGAAACACATACATCTCAGAAATAGATAATCAAATGGGTTGGGAAACTGCCAGAACTTAAGGATGGAAAAACTGACGTTTCGAGTGAAGGCCCTCGTCGGAGTGAAATGTCAGTTACGTTTTACTCCGACGAAGGGCCTCAGTTTCTCCATTCTTAAGTTATGGCAGTTTCCCAACCCTTTTGATTATCTACAAGCCGTACAATACTGCCGACGCAGCACTTTAATTCTATATCGGTGTTGGCATCTCAGAAATAGCTGTGTTCTTTGTTTCTAATTCAACAACCCCAAAACTACTCGACCTATTTAGTTAATCAGTGTAAATATCCACAGCAACAAACGCTAGAGAGACAGCAACAGTCGAACCTCCTGAACTTCTTCACCGTTTTCAGACATCGGGTATCTGATAAACTCATTGTCGGTCAATTCTAGTGACCGACCTCAAAAAAGGTAAGCTCCTGCATCAAAGTTCAATGCTTACATTTTTCATAAAGGAAAATAAAGCCTGGATATGTCTGCAGCACGACGATGTTAAAAATAGTAAAATATGTCGTGCGACTTCACCATACACCGCCTAACGCCAAATAACATAAGCAAACTAATACAGACACGTTCATTACAATGACATTTTTGAATTATTGCATGGCATAGACTCAGTCACAATGCTGCGTGCTGTTCGTTCTTGAATTAGGAAAAAAAATTGTACTCTTTCGAATTGATCATGAACAATAGATTTCTGCATGCAATATCTGCAACTACATACACAACAGCAAAATGCAAAGTTCTAGTTCAAGAGGGCAGCTATTCTAATATTAATTTTTTCAAGGTTTATGTAACAATAAAAATATAGTCCAGTTTGTGGTAAACACCATTATATAACGCAGCCTAATAAAAGATATCTCTTGCAATTTGTCTCGGCTATCCGTATTGTGGAGATAAGCAAGTTTTTAAAATTCTTTGTGGTAGTAATTTGCTTTCACTGTTTATCTTGCAATCACACGAAACAATATTTGCAATGGTCTGTTACATAAAAAATATGACCCACCCACTTATCAAAATTCTTTTTTTGGCTTACAGCAATAAATAAACTGGTAACTAGGGGGCCGTAAGTGACGATTAGAATGTACAGTACCTAAGGTAAAACAGTACAAGGGCGAGAAGTGGCAAGTCTTCCTTTTATCAAGCAATTAAACGTGTTGGGGTAACACACCAGATCTCGATACATGAGATTTTAAAAAATACTAAAGTAAACACACACACTCACGTCGAATGGCTAAGGAATTCTGGGTAAAATATGGCCAAAAACCGACCATATGGATAGTTGAAAAATGTCGTCAATATTTGTTCTGGTAAAGTTGAACATATTGCTCGAGGAACCCCCTCGCCGCAGTTGTTTTTTTTTAAATATACGAACACACGTTCCCGTAAAAAAAAAAATAACGGAGCTTATTTACGCGGGTTTGAGCGCATACTTGGTTAGAACATACCCACGGCTTGAAATTTTTTCCACGTAAATTTCTCATATTTGTAAATAATTAAAATTTTTAAACTTAAAGTTTTTAAACTTCGGCCGATCCCATCAACACTTCCAGCGAATAGCATTGGGGACCCAGGGAAAAATATGGGACTCCTATTAATTAGGATTGAATTTGATTGAATTCACATACAGTTTGTGACATACACTACAGTTACAAGATAGTTTTAACAAAGACGTACCATCCCATTTCGTCCATCACAACAGTCAGAGAAATAGAGATCGGGTGGTTCGAAGTAACGACTCTGCCCAATATTTAGCACAATCAACCTTATCCCTCTCCGCGCATTAAGTATTTTGTCCGAAAAAAGACGAAAGGTTTTCATATGAGAACACTCATAAAAACTTACTTTTATCTAACTTTCCTAAATACCTAACATTCATCTAACTTTCGTAACACATTTCCGAAATGACTTCCAGCTAACTTACCTAATAGGCGTCTCTAAATCAAATTATCAAGTTCACGAATGTTACGACGGTATAACTAGCTAAAGCAGTTTTAAGCCAAAATCGCAACTTTTCGCCCAGATAATCCCTGCTCAGCAGTAAGTTACTCTTTCGGATTTTCTCTGTTTCGGGAATTTTGGTTCCCCATCTCAGTTTTCTAATTGACGAACTTACTTTATTTTCCCGTCATTTGTTCAGTTATAGATGTATAGACGTCACAGCGTCGCAAGACCAAAGAGTGGTCCACGAAAAGATTGTCGAGTGCGTCAATGATTTTCTGGCCACGAAATTAACGTCTTCTGTGCATTAAAACAGCGTTTTCACTTATCTTAATCGAATAGCAAATGTCATGGCAGTCAAGTAAACCATAGAAGGCTATGAAACCAGCCATCTAATGCGATCCATGACCTACACAAATAATTGGAGAGTTTTGATTGGTCCACTGTCTTAGTGACAGAATCGGTACGCCGGATAAACTGTCCAGCCCAATAACCTGGTCAGATAGTAGCATAAAGATGTTATTTTTTGGAAAATTTCTGTGGGATTATCTTATGAATATTATTTGTAATGAAAACTATTAAAATTTTGTTATATCCTCCCCACAGAAAGCTGGAGTTGACGGTGGTCCTAAAAAGATATCGTTGTCTTGATTTTACATCTTCACAGATCAAAAGTTTTAAGGTTTAACATGCTTATTCTCAGATATAATTTCGCAATCTGGTGTCGGAGTTATAGGATTCATGACTTGAGTTCGAGTCATGACTTTCACGACAAGGATTCGGACTCGGGGCGTCCTTTTCAAATGACTAGGGCTTGTGAACCGGACTTGAGAATAGGCGAAGAAAACTCACGAATCAATGACCCAGTAAAATTGTTCGAGAAATTTAAGGAAAATTAGGGACCATCATTATTGCAAGGTTGATTATTTCATATTAAATGACAGGAATTCTATTATTCTTTATCTTTAAGTGACATGCTTAAAGACACAAGTATAACATTTTAAAACAGGCAAAGAGTACAAATCCAAGGCAAAGAAGAAGTGAGATGTTGCAGCCTTTTCTAAACTGTCAAAGACAGGTTATCTAGCACACAAGTTTAGATGAAGTTCCCATGGACATGTTGGATGATGAAATCTAAATTATTTCCAGTTCAGATAGCATTTTGACAATAGCCATAAAAATTTTGTAACCCAACCTTTTCGGAGCAACTGGCAACGGCCGGTTGGCTCACGTCATATATACGAACCATGTTCGTATATATGACGTGAGCTAACGGGCCGTTGGCAATTGCTATGATGAAGTCCTGAGTCAAGAGGTCGAAAGCTTAGCATTAAAATAAAACGTGGTGTACCGCAAACAATACATAGTGTACTATTTTTCACTGTTGAAAACGGGCGGTTGAGTCCCCGGAACTCCTCCTCCAAATCCACCATTTGCAGTATTAACAAAATTGCTCAAACTTAATCATTCATGAGTAAATCACTCAATTACAACCGCTGAGTTCCACTACACGAGCGAATTTGAAATACGAGGGAAGTATTGCGCAGAGATCTTCAACTGAACAGGTGGGCATTTTGTATTAACCATGCGCGAGTAAAGCGCGGAATTTGAACAGGTGGACCGGGTCGAGTAACCATTTTCACGATGGTGAGCATGAAGAGGTTATTTCGAACTACTTCGATATAGTCGGATTTTCTTCCATGCACAAGATTTATATTTAACAAACAACAAAAGCAGTACGGTATATATTTCTCTTCTTCGAAACAGTAATATTTTTACAACAAATGCTTCACGTAGTGTTGAATTTTGATATTGCTATCGATGAATCACACGAATATAATTTTCAGTTTTTCACACCGATAAAAATGTGAATTTTCTTACTAAAACGTTGTGAGAGATTTTACAGAATCATTTCTATAAAAACTTTCAGCGCTGATTTAAAATCAATTTGGTCACAAGAATTTTTTTAATTTTTTTTCTGAATTTTTAAACGTTTTGCCCCAGATTAGTAGAAATACTGTGATCATCATGTTCATCAATGTAATTACATTTTTTGACAATAGATTTGCCGTGAGAGAAACTATTACTTCAAACTACAACTCACTTCATGGCCCCAGCAGTGAGTACAAACATGTCACATTAAATGTCAGAACAGTGATGTGAAATCACCACCAATCTGTCACGGGAAAACTGCAACAAAAGGTCACACATAATTCCTTTTTAGGTTTAAGTGTTTGCAGTGTTTAGCTGTTGCATATATTACCTTTATCTTGTCTTCTGCTCCTACTTTTCCCAATGTTTACTTCCACGTTTAGTTGTTTGTGCTGAATTTTTCAATTAGTTTGAAGGTATTTCTATTTCTTTTATGGAGATCTGTGTATCTAGCTTACAGAACACAAAATACCAGCTGAAAATAAATGTAGTGAATTATTCCAACCATTGGAAACTTCAACTGGTCTCACGTGGCCTCTGATGATTGTGTAACGATGGGGGCAAATGACTGCATTTCTTGAGATTTTGAAAAGTCATTAAATGCTAACATTTCTCAAGCAACATCAGTGTTTTTGTGTCAGTTTTTTGTCATTTTACAAGCTATTAAACTCAATTTCTGAGTATTCAATCATGTCATGAAAACTTAAATAACTCATTTAATCAGTTTGGATATACTTTTAAATTGTAATTATACCCTTGAAAACAAAATACTTGAAGATTTTTCTCTGGGTAACAATTCCTTAGAACCCATAGCTATGACTCTTCAACACTGAAAAATTATGTCGTGCGCATTTTTCCTGGCCTGATCATTGGCTTCATCTTGCAACTTGAGATCAGAATATAACTTCAAGCCATAATATTTTGGGAGCGAATAGTAAAAATTTGAATGTTTTTCCTTTTTTACGCCCATGTGTCATTGGTTTTTATAAACATGAGCGTGACCTGCATTTGAGATCTCATAAATGTTATGAAATTACCCACCTTTAAAAACAAACAGTTTCATTGTCTTCCTCATGGCACTGAAAAACTGTTCAAGTTTCTAAAATGTCAGTTTCACCAAACAGCTATTTTCTCTGAGATTTTAAAGAAAGCATATTTTAACTAGTCACTTGCATCACATAGCTAATGGTGGTGATTACTACATCTGGCGCATTTGTCCCATAGATAATTTTATCTTTAACGTGCAAACGAAGGACAAAATATCGTTTTAAGATAAATTTCAAAGGAAGGGAACAGTAAAGTTTTTCATCTATCCTCCTGCGGATAATGGCAATTTTGCCATATAGGCTGGTCTTTGTAGCTCTGTATTTTTTAGTAGTGTTAGACCTCCAAGGGATATTTTAAACCTTTCTAAAGACAGAAAATAATATATTTTACAATTCAACTCACAATTAGCTCATACCTTGTATCCAATTGGTTTTGTATGGCTGAAAAAATCTTGTTCGTCGATGACAAATGCAAATTCTTTACTATTTTCCCAACGATTACCAATGCCGCTCTGGTTGCGATGATGACGTAATGCAGCTTTGATTAAAGTATACGTGCTAAATGGCAAGATTCTTCGTCATTTGATTTGGGTTGAACAGCTTGAAAGCTGAATAACGAGCTAGGAGATAAGGAATTGCATCTTTGGAAACAAAATTTTGGTTCGAAGGCAATTGAGCCTGCTATTTCTCGGTCAGCGCGACAAAATGCCCACCTGTTCTTTAACTGGTTTTTAAATCCTTCGACTGGAAACAATATTTCAAGTCCTTCAAAGACCTAAAATTGGGATTTGCCCTCGATTTCAAAGTGCTGGGAATTCGTTCTAGCTCTCGGCTTCTTCAGAAATTCCTAGCAGTTGAAAACCTGGTCAAGTCCTCATATTCGGCTTTTAAAGATTACTTACACTGTACTGTCCAGTGACAAAGAATCTTTAATGCAACACTCCACTACCACGCCGGATAGCTGAGACAATTTTGTGTTTTTCGTACTATTTAATAGAAACTATTAATATACACAATTAAGGAAAAAATAGTTAGTTTATTAGTCAAAGGTCATTTGGAAAGCATTATACAGAAGCAAGGCAAATATTATGCAGTAAATACTTAGTTTTTCCGAGAAGAACAACACAAACTTAGGAACAGAACTGATATAGTTGTTTCACTCCACTAGTTCAAACAACCTCTTACATTACAGGTGCTTCGTAGTACCTTATGTCAATCACCGCTAAACCAGTGACTAAACGTATCATTTAGGGACGTGGAACATAGACAGGACCAGGAGTAACAGGTACGGAGGTCTCTGGCTTTATCGTCTCGGTTGTGCCACTACAAAAGGAGTAGAAAGGCCTCAGAGGTCAGAGAACATAGCGGGTAGTATTTTAGTGTCACATAGTACGCTAGTCTTGTTATAGTGAAGGATGTCACAATACAGAGTAAAATTGTCAGACATTGGCTACACTGATTGTGGACAATAGGTAACGTGGTGAAAAAAATAACGACGTGTAGAACTAGCCCCAGCAATAAAGTCATCGTTTGATCCGCTTCAAGTGACAAGTTTACCCTCTTCCGAATGAAATTGCAGGCTGTAAATAGATACATTTGGAAATTCAGCACAAATACGTTGCACTAGGAAAGTTGCTGTAAGTACAAGGCTGACATCATATCACCGAACTTGGCGATTTCGCATGAGTAATGTCAAGCGTTAATTTTATTAAGGAATTATAATTCGGAGCTTGTTTACGTTTACGTGCATCAAGAATCATTTCTTAACAAGAAATAATCCGTGCCAATAACCAGAGCTAAAAACTCTGAGATCCTAAGGATAGTGCAAAGTTTCGCGCTGTTTCGCGCAAAAACCTCTAGGTTCTGCCTTGCATAGCTGTAATACACGACACGTTAACTTTTGATTAACTTTCGTTGACTTTTTATCAGGTTACAGTATACATAATTACAGTATACAGGTTACATAATTTCAGTGCGTAATCGTATCTTTCTATCAGTAATCATACCGCTGAATCAGGCAGTCAAAACCTTAGCAGTACTAGTTTCCGAAGTCTTAGAGTTAGCTTCAGTGAGGTATCTTTTTTCAATCAGTTACATATTTAATAAATACGTGATAAAAAGACAAAAACGAAAGCGGGCCAGTTGTCTGTAGTCCCGGCTTAATAAAGAGTCATGCATAAAGATCAAAGCATTTGAAAATTACTAAACCGTGGAAGCAAGAAAAACATATTATTAGTTCCACATTAAACAGTAATACGAATAATGAACTAAACGTTCCCTAAATTTGAATCGGAGAGGCAAGAAGTTCATGCGCCAAGCACCTTCCGTAAATTAAACTATTTATACATCAACTGGTGGCTATAAATGCAAAGAAATTGGAGTATTCTAGGGAAAGTAACGAACTATTGTTTGCGAGAGCGGCTGATATATACTCTCCAGTCTAGGTAAACTATTATCGATTATTAAAACATACCTACTGCAGTAAAGTTTAAAGGACTCTCATGTGTAAAACTGCACGAACGCCATCAATAAATAAAATATAACCTGCGCTATTATGGCCGCAAATAATCTTTGAACATTTGAAAAAGAATTTAATCCCTGAAATTTTATGGAACCTAATAGAGAACATCCATCGCGAACACCCCCGGAAAGCTTACATTCTGCCTGCCCGTATGTATGTACGTACATACGTACGTACGTATGCATGTACGTATGTATGTAGGTATGTATGTACGTATGTACGTACGTACGTACGTACGTAGGTATGTAGGTATGTAGGTATGTAGGTATGTAGGTATGTATGTATGTATGTATGTATGTATGTACATATCATGTCAACCTCGCCCATAGCAATACTGCAAAGTTTTGAAAGAAACTTTGTACTAAAAATAAAGACGTCAAACTGATAAACGCGAAACGAAAAACCCATTCAGCCCTAAGCGGAAGTCACGATATGATAGTAATAATGTAAATACTCAATAGTGAACACGAGATTTGAGATTTACACGAGATCTGAGATTTACCAAACTCCCAGATGAACCGAGTTCGTGTTCAGTATTAAGTATTTACAACATTAAAATCATATCGTGACTTCCACTCAGGCAGTACATATGATGAACCTGCACAATAGCTCACCATCTGAGTCGTGGTAGCTCAATGGTTAGAGCGTCTCACCGGTCATCAGAAGCTTGCGGGTTCGATTCCCGTCTAGGATTCAGAAATCCTTTTTCTGAGAGAACAAGCTTGAAGAACGTCCACTAGTGGTCTGAGATTTACCAAGCTCCCACATGAACTGAGTTCGTCTTCAGTATTAAGTATGAATAAACTGATAATTCGTTTTATCCTGATAGAGGAGGTGCTGTACTCACAAAACCACCGGCTGTACGAGAGCTGAAAGCTTCCGCTTTGATCCTGGGGCCAATTCACTAGAATTATCACTCTCGCATTTTACATTGATATCAATGTGGCTTTGTTATTTACCTTTGTACAGTTCAAGAGAATCATTAACAGCATTTCATACGGCATATTATAAAATAGGGTGGCGTCTTACGCAAGTTGTGACTGGCCAATTACCGTCTTTGTATGAGACCATGAAAACACGCCACGATGCATTACGCCATAAGAAGAATTTATCGATTGATAACACCGCTAATAACCTGTTTATTTTACTTGCAAAAGTTTGAGAGAACTCTCAAGCAGCCGTGTAAACTGTTTTCGAGTTCCCACGAACTCTTACTCGTGTTTACATCACACTATGGAAACACAGTAAAACAGTTTCTATTTCTTAAAGGAAAACTGGAATTTAGAAAAAAACGATCTTACTGTAGTCATAGTTGAGATAAATCATGCAACAGTCTACCAAGTAACAGTAATCGAGTTCTGTTCAATTACTTAGCTTACAATTTTTATGGAAATTTAATACGTTGAAATGTTATTGTTACCTATTTGTGTTACATTACTAACTTAATTGTATTTGAAATTGAAAGCTCCTCTTGGTAAAAATTTGTTTGAATGAGATTAGAGTGTTTAAATGAAGTTTTGCTGGACACAAACTGACAGCATATCACTAGCAATTGTCTTCCAGTGAGTAACTTCACCATTACACTATTATAGTACATTCATTTTATCATATTTTCATTTGTGATGAACTTTATTCAATAATATAGGTAAATATTAGTACTGTATCTGCAGAACCTACCCTGATTTGATTAGCTTTTGACTGGTATAGCCTACAGCTGGAGGCGCTGCAGCTCTTCGTAAATCTCTGGTGCAGTAATAATTTGCAGAAAGCCTGTGAGCACTTCCATCAGGTAGATTCGGTGGTTCTACTGACCTTAAATTAAGACAAAATTCATGGTAAACTGAATCATAAACAGGATCTTCTGGTACAATACTGTTCAAAAAAGATGCTAGTAGAGACAATAATAAAAATTCAAGACTGAAGTCAGGCTCTACACTTACGATTTGTTGATTGAATTGTACCGTGCTTCTGTTTGAATGCTTGACATTTTTTATACATGTTGTACAATGAGAATAAATATGTTACACAATAATATGTAGAGACTTTTGATAATCTTTAGGAAGCACATCCTGTTTTAAAACTCCAAACTGTTCACATCTTGAACAATAACTTAAAAACACAATGTATATGTAGAGTAGTCATTACATATTTTAAACTATTGACAGCACTTGTGCTAGTACCAGTGGTAGTACTGGTGCTATCGACAGTACCAGTTCTCCTTCTTCATTATGCTGTACACTAACAGCAATATGTATGGTTCAAGTTTATTCCAGAAAACAGCAATTTATCAAACCTTTTACTGTAAATGGGCCATGCTGTAACAATAAACATGTAGTCTGACCTGTTGACCTTTCTTAATCCCATTTCCAAATGTGGCCTTTTAGATTTTTGTTGATCAACTGACTTGCTCCTGATAGTTACACTCACGAGGAGACCTCTGATATTAGAGGTCTTATTATTAATGAAAAGAAATACATATGTGAAATCATACTGCCACTGAACATAAATCAAGGAATAAAGATGATTTTATTAACAAATATTTTCTATTGACTTGATCATCTCAATCACGTTCTGAAGATGATCGAAATGATCAAAAATGTTCGTTACTAAAATAATTTTTAAAACTTCTTCCACACTCAATATTTATGGACAATTACAGTATACTGATTATGCCATTGCTTCCTAAGTTGCTTTTACCCTGTATCCCACTTTTAAATTACATATGTTGACCAATGATTCCCCCCAAATTCTACAGCTTGAATATGAGAAAGTCCTTTAATGTTTTACATGTTTGTTTGAGGTACTGTGACATAATGTACATGTATGTACATTGGATGCATGAACAGATTTCAATACATTTTCAAAATATACCTTGTGAAAGTTAACCCTCCAACACCTAGCAGGGTATTAAATTTAGAGTATTGCAATATGCACAGGATACTAACATTTTGTTTTGGGTACTAAACCCTGTTTTACTTGTACCGAACAGGATATCACAAAATTTAAAAAATTGGGATAGCAGTACAAATGCCTTCGGTGGTCTCCTGAGATAGTTTGGTGTTACCTAGCAGAAGTTGTCATCTTGGAAATTGAGGGAAGGTTGGAAGGTTGCCATAATTGCCTACATGGCAGGTGTACATCAGTCAACGAAATGAGTGATAACTTCACTGGTGGAAGTGTACACAGTTTGCCATGTGGTTCATCATAATAAATATTTGTATCTAATCTAGTGTGATGGACATAGATACTTAGGTGAGACACTGAAAATCATGGTATCCAGAAGTGGGATACTAGATTCTCAGGGGGATTACCAAAATTTGAACCCTGTTATAAATTACAACCAAAAATCAAACAAGGCAACAAAGTAAACATATAGAGACAAAGAACAAAACACAAAAAATAACACAAATTAAAGCTTTAAAACAAAGAAATGACTCTGCTATACCAAACATATATCAAATGCTGTATTGTAATAATTCTAATGATTAAATTATTTGACTATGGCCATGAACATGTCATGTAGGTTAATTCCCTCAGGCAAACCACAAAAGATAGTCACATAAAGTAATTGAGAATTACACTCTGGCAAATGTAATTGTCCACCATAATTACCAGGGAAAGTCTACATATACAGTATGTTTTTGTATTGTTGAAGACTCCTGTTTAAAATTCCACAATGCCATCACAATTATGCAGTGTTTAAAACTCAAACAGCAGCCTTATACATTGGCAGTCAAAAAGAACTACTCAAGCTCAGTTTTTCTCGTTGCATAGGGTTTCCATTGCTTATAGGCCGGAACTAAGTACAGTACTTTAGCTAACTTGCATGACAGAAAACTCAATTTACATATCTTTTGAGCAAGACCCTCAATTTTCCAGCAGGTTTTTGCCATTATAAGCAGTTTGCAAGGGACATATGCAGTCTCTCTGGAATTTGTCAGAAAGTTCAAATCATCGATTGGTAGACCAAGAAAACTGGAAAAGTGGAAAGACCTATGGCTCCAAGGTCAAGAATAAGCCTAGAGAATCATGGAAAAGTGTTGGCACTATTAGAGGAGGGATACGCAAAAGGAGCGATCGCCATTCGAGTTGAGTGCAGTCAAAAGAGTGTGAGCAACATCTTAAAGAAGCAACGAGACACTGGCACTGTAAGAGATAAGAAAGTTCCTGGGCGAAAGAGGAAAACAACTGCTAAAGAGGACAGATTAATCGACAGAAAAAGCAAATCAGATCGTTTTCAGACCGCTTCGGAGATTAGAGCAGAGATGCAGATTGAACACGGAGTCAATGTTTTGTCTTCAAGGGGGCTAGGAGAAGGCTGAGGGAAACAGGTCTGAATGGATACAAATCTAGGCAAAAGCCACGCCTCACTTCTTGTCACAAGAAAGCCCATCTACAGTTTGCAAGGTAGCACAAAGACAGAGGAGTGCAAGGATGTGGTCTAGAGTCATTCAGTGATGAATCAAAATTTCTGCTGCACAGGTGTGATGGTCGTGTCTATGTGCGGAGAATGGCAGGAGAAGCTTTAAGAGAAAACTGCATCCAATCCACTGTAAGACATGGAGGTGGAGGAATCATGGTGTAGGGCTGGATCAATCGAAAAGGTGCAGGCATGCTTGTGAAGGTCAACAGAAGATTAGATGAAGGATACGTTGGTATCCTGGAAAATGCACTCATCTCATCCACTCAAATGCTGTCAATGCCTAGAAACTGGATATTCCAGCAAGATAACGTAACATGCCACACATCCAGATTGGTGCAACAATGGTTTCATGATGAGAATGTTACTGTGATGGAATGGCCAGCTCAGTCACCAGATGTCAATCAAACTGAGAATATGCGGGACTATCTGAAGAGAATTGCCCAAGAGAAAAACCCAGCAAACATGGGAGAACTTTGGACAGCTATCAATGATGCCTTGAAAGAATTTCCTCGCGACCGTCAGGTCAATTTGATTGACAGCATGCCAAAAAGGTGTGAAGAGGTCATCAAGGCTAAAGGATGTTGGTTTGAAACGTCCACGTGTATTATTTTCCACGGTCATATACGAGCTAGATGGCCCTGGGCAAATTATCCGGTAGGAAAATACGTAGACAAGGTATGCTTGTGGTTCGCTATCATATAACACTCTAAGTTCAGTCTCAGAGAAGACACTCATATCTGTTCGACACCTGGTCGTTTATTTCTCGTCAAACCTTTTATTACATTCTACTCGTCAACTCAAGTCAAGTTTGGTACGTGTGCCTACCAAAGTGAGTATCTCAGTATTTTGTGTCATTAGCGTTATTTTACTCGAATGATTTTTAGTTACGCTTGTAAGATTGTAATAGTTGAGTTAGTTCTCTTTTGCCCTATATTCTTATGTTAGTTAAGTTAGCTTTATTTCTTGGTTATTGTGTTTTAGTTCGAACCCGCAGATCAGCATATCTACTGCCTGTTAGATACTTCTATTCTACCGTCTACAATCGAGTCATTGTCATTAAAATCGTTTTCACCGATCATCAGTTGTGGAGTTCAATTACTGCGCTACGCATCAGGCTTGCCAAATGTGACCTGTTAGGATCGTGGTCCGTCAATTCTATCCTTGTGGGTTACAAAGGAGGGCCCACTAGCTATTAAATCTTTCCTTATTAATAATTTGGATAGCTGTATCTGGCGTCATTGTGTTTTGCACTGTATTTATTTAATAAACTATGTTCTTTTTGTTTGAGTAGTTCTTTTTGACTGCTTGTGTGTATATATGTATACTTATATGTATATGAATATGCATATGTATATGTACTGGTATATGTATATGAATATCAGACAGTCCAAGTTGCCTACTTTCCCTGGTCAGGATACCAACAGGCCGAGGGTGAAATTTCAATCCACACACCCCCACACACGTAGAGCTCCACAGAGGTCCACAGAAAATCCTTTACTTTGATCACACAATGTAGAAAGTGCTTTGAAAGTGCCTTGCAAACTGAAATATTGATGCAAAGAAATGCTGACTGCTCTTGTGGTCTGTGGTCTGCATTGACAAATCAGGCACCACTGATTTTGCTTCTTAAAGGAATCAAACACACAAATGCATGTAAAGATTAGCCATATCTCAGGTGTGAGAAATCACACATGTTGGAAACATTATGTTATGGCTAATTATTCCTTTAAAGGCCTATAATAAACAACTTCCAGTAGTTCCAGGTTAAATCAGGTATTTTGGAAAATAGCTATTGTTAATTTCAGCCTTTGCAATGTGTAAAAAAATCACACAAGAAAATTATATGATAGTATTATGATAATATTATCATACTGTGACTTCCGCTTAGGCAGTATGACGAACCTGCACCCTAGCTTGCCATCTGAGTCATAGTAGCTCAATGGTTACAGCGTCTCACCAGTCATCAGAAGGCTGTGGGTTTGATTCCCGTCTAGGGCTCAGAAATCATTTTTCTGAGAGAATGAACTTGACGAACGTCCACTAGTCGTCTGAGATTTACCAAGATCCCATATGAACTAAGTTCGTGTGCAGCATTAAGTAATTATTAAATGTTCAACCTGAATCAGCTGTTGTAGGTGATACTTTTCCCATTTGGCTGTTTTCCAGTCATGGCAGCTAACATACTTTGGAGATTACTGGAACAGCTATTTCAATACTTTGGCTGGGATTTATTGTCTAAATGTAAAGTATCTCTTCTTTTACGGTATACAACTATCAAAAACATTTCAAAAGTACTGCATTTGCTCAAGCTAAAGTGCCATATTCAGTATCCTGCTCAGCCTTCGTTGAGAAATGGGAAAACAAAAGCCAAAGCAGACAGTCTGAAGTACATGTATATATGTATATGTATATGTATACATATAGTAAGTTTGATGATCACTTCAAGCATGAAACTCGAGTAACCAAATTTTAAACTGTATTTTTATCCTTTTTAACAAAATACATATAATATTGATATACTCAGTAGAAACTGACTAGTGGGCTATTACAAATAGTGCAATCTGACTGGCTGACTTACTGATGGTATTACTAATGATGGACCACCAGTAGCAAAACATGTTTGTGGAAGCTGATCATCCAGGTTAGTGTAGAAATGACTTTCACCAACAGTCTTTCTCAAGACTACACTAACCAGGATGATCAACTTCCACAAGCATGTAATGATTCTCCCAGGTTCAAACCATTTACTTTAGTAGCAACACAGGCTGATTCAAATCAAAGCAATGGCAAAAAATTCTTGCCTTGTTGAGGTTTCAGATGAATTTTTCAAAACTTTGTTGGGTAAATCAATGCCAGAAAAGACTAAAGGAGCATCAAAATATTGAATGAAGGTCTTCAATGGTAAAAATCAATTAATTTCCGCAAATTTTATAATTCAAACTATACTTTACAACCTTTTCTGCTATTACAAAATGTTCCCATTGGCTACAACTGTCAACATCTAATTTCAGAAGGATATTTAAAAAAATCTAGTGAAGAGAAGCTTTTTCTCAATTTCAATTTTTTTTTGTTTCTGCAAAACAAACAAAAACAAACCTAATTACTCTGCATGACCTGGCATGTGACCAGGTTCAGGAGCTGTGTAAAACATGTAACAAATTAAGATGAAGAATTTATGTACTTTAATTGCCTTAAAATAATACTTTTTTTTTTACCAACCAGTTGGCTTCTATTAATTAAAGCACTTAGACAACTCTGCCTCATTGTCTATGAGCTCATAGTCAACTCAGGGTTTGCATTTATTAACTATTTACTCACAGACAACTTGGCCTTGTTGAGTAATTATATATCATATAAATATTAATAAATGTATGTATACATACATACATACCTACATATGTGTGTGTGTGCATCTGCATATACACATACACGTACATGTATATGTACAGTGTATACCTATATGCATATACGATTATATGTATATGAATATGAATATGTACATGAATATGTCCCCTCATTTATCACCATTCACACATACTCTCCTCATCCCCTTCTTTAAGCTTACATGCAATAGGCGGCCAAACCAAGGAATATAAAGACGTAATTAGCTTGATACAACTCGACGTTCTTTGTCAATCTTGCGGCGACCTCCGAACTTGTCTTAGGTTTCGAAAATCTTTTCGTGTCAAGAAATTCCGACCACGGTCTTATTTTAGAGCGCTTCTCTCCCAGCCATGTTTTCACTTTTTCGTAAAAAGATGTACGAACTAAAGACGTTGACATGTCTATTTTTCCAGACAGCTCACTTTCAGCCATCATTGCAACGTTAACAGGAAATTAGGAATGCAACAATCAACAGTAAGCCCCAGACTCCTACAACTCCTACAACGCATCTAATCTTTTCATTTTTTATCTTATCAATGTAGGCGGACTTTTTGCAAGATTCTGGCAGAATAAAGAATGGCCGTTTTCTGCAGTTCTACAATTCTTGTTTCAATACCAATGTCCTTCAATCTGTTTGACAGTAGTGGAGGTGTAGTTTTTAGCACACCGATAACCAGTTGTATGACATTAATTTTCATATCCCATAGACTCTTTACTTCTCTTGCTAGATCCTGATACTTTTCTATTTTTTCCCTTTCCTTATGCACCATTTTTGGGTCAAGTGGAATCGCAAAATCCATGTGGCACTGCTTTTTGGCTTTATCAGTCACTATTAGTTCTGGGGTCTAGCATCAATCACATGGTCAGTCTGAACACTAAAATCCCACAATATTTTACATAATGCATTTTCCATAACTGGTTGCGGTTGGTGTTCATACCATTTTTCTATTAGGATAATGTCAAACTTTCTGCAAACTTCCCAGTGGATTCTCTTTCCTATCCAATAATGCCGTCTCTTATACTCTTTTTGGGCTAGTTTGGTACACACATACGATGTGGTTTATTGTTTTATCAGCCTGTCCGCACATTTTACCGTAAGTGCCCACTGTTTGACTTTTATCTATTTTCGCTTTGATGGAATTGGTCCTGATTGCCTGTTTTTCAGCTGCTTACGATTAGTGATTCCGTCTCACATTTTAACCCCCCATCTTTCACTATATCCATTGCTCAGCTGTTGTTATTTCTTTTGTGGGTCTAAAAAATTGCTCGTGCAGTATTTTATCTTTTAATTCGTGTTTTCTCTCTATTTTAACACCTTCTTCAAATTCCTTTTCCGTTTTGCCAATGGATTGTCTTGGAAGTCTAGCAGCACTAATTAATCTTTCTTCACTACTTTCCACATACTTTTCTAATCCAAGGATGGCCAGGCTAACAGTATTCTGTACACTCAGCAGTCCTCTGCCACCTTCACTTCGTGGGATATACATTCGATCAACTTTAGTTGCAGAGTGAAGTCCATCGTCATTGTCATCAACTTTCTTGTTTCTCTATCGAGGTCTTTCATTTCTTATTTAGTCCAATCAAGTAAGGCAACAGAGTACCGGAGCAGAGAAACAGCCCAGGTATTTATTCCTTTCATCAAATTCTCACTATTGACTTTGCTTTCTAAGATCTTTCTGACTCTTCTCTTATGTTCACCTGCAACCTTCTCCTTCATCTCTTTTTGTTTTGCCTGATCCGCCTGTAATTTACCCAAATACTTATATCCCTCTCCTTTTTTTCAACGATCTCATCACTTCCTCATCTGGTAATTTAATTCCATCTGAATTGACCATCTTCCCTCTCTTCATAATCAGCATGGCACGCTTCTCAACACCAAATTCCATTTGGATATCTCCACCAAATACCTTAACAGTTTGAATCGAGGAATCTAGTTCTTTCTCATTTTTACAATACAACTTCAGATCATCCATGTATAACAAACGGTTAATCCTCTCTCTGTTCAATGCAAACTCATAAACAGGCTTTGAGTTTCTTAAGATATTAGCCAGAGGGATGAGCGGTGTTACAAATAACAGCGGGGATAGCGAACCTTCCTGAAATATCCCTCTCTTTATTTTCACCTGTCCATGTGATGCTTGTTCACATGTCAGCTCTACCCTCCAAGATTTCATATTTTCTTGAAGCAATATTTCTATTTCCTTGTTTATTCCCAATGTTTTCGGACACTCCAAAATCCACAGATGCGGAGCCATATCAAATGGTTGACTATAATCAATCCACCCCACAACTAAATTTTTTTTCTGTTTAACTTCCTTAAAAATCTTTACACGCAGTCATGCTCAAACTGAGAAACTAAAGCTTGCCATCAGAACCACCCAATAACTCTATCTGCACCCCTCAGTAAAAGAAATTAATGTATTAACCAACAATCAAACTTGATATCGGCATTTCAACGTTTTAAAACGTTTTTATTTTGATCTCGTCGGCAAGAGTCTGTTCATTTTCGTCAATTTCTGCGGCCATGTTTTGACTAAAGCAAGAGATAGCCAGGATATTCATCGCACGTACTAATTTCAGATATAGAAAATGAGATTTGGCCAGTAGTTGATCCTATGATGGGTTCGAAGATGTCGTTTCGATTCATGAACCAAAAAAAAAATCGCTAGAAACTGATAACTTCAAGAGCTGTATTAAGTCCCCTTAAAGATTCTTCTTATGCTTACTTTTGTCAGGCAATGCTGTGTTAAGAATGACGTCACAACCTCCCTCATATTTCAAATTCCAAGATGGCGGAAAATTTAATGGCGGTCTCAATTTTAGTGACTTTAAAAGCTTATAACTTTTCACCAACATGTTTAAAGCAGTTCAAATTTTGTTTCTGGAGATGCCTTGCACTAATAAAGTTTGTCAAAGCAAAATATCAGCAAAACCTTGAGGTCGATTTTTCGTCTTAACGACCCTTTAACTAGACGCCAATACACTATTTGGCCTTCACTAAAGCAAAAGCAATGTTCATTTGAGCGATTCGGATCTCCAACAGCGCATTTCAAACTTCAATAACGTCAATCAAATTTCAATAGCGCTAAAAGGAAATTCACTGACAACAAGTAATTAAATATTCCGTTAAACTGAAGTCCAATAACGTCAATGTAAAAACATTAACATTTAAGAAATTTCATTACAGTCAACCAAAACTCAATAAGAAAAATGGGAAAATCAACAAAATAAAATAAACAGTCGTCAAGCGATAACGCGTATATACTGATAAATGTGCTATGAAGAAGACTGGTAATCAGAATTACCACGACTGACGATGTCTACAGGAATTGCTGCGCACGATATATCACTTCAAACGTCTTTTTCCGATGTGTGCGGCTAGAGTAAGCGTTACGATGACTGAATGAAGGAGACAGCGAATTTCACAGGATAACAGGAAAAGGTTAATACTGTTTTTTGAAAAGCCAGAACAAGACTATATCTTACAACGGCAGATACTTTGGGGTTCAATCGCTCGACTGCCACAAGGATATCTATGTAAATACTGTATATTCGAGAAGGGAGGGTTAAGAGCCCTTATGAACCTTACTTTATCTTCCTGCGGTATTCTCTCTCCTTCTTAGCTCAGTCATTGTAACGTTCACTCCAGCCGCACACATGTGAAAACGTTTTAAGTGCTATCTTGTGTAACTGTAGGTACAACATATACCCACACCTTATCGCGTTTTATTGACTTTTTATTTTATTTAGTTGATTTTCCCATTTTTCTTATTGAGTTTTGATTGACACTAATGAAATTCCATAAATGTTAACGTTTTTTACATTGACGTTTTTGAATCTCAATTTAACGGAATATTTAATTACTTGTTGTCAACGAATTTCCTTTTAGCGCTATTGACATTTGATGGACGTTATCGAAGTTTGAAAAGTGCTGTTGAAGATGCGAATCGCTCAAATTAACATTGTTTTTCCTTTAATGAAGGGATTGACATGCCAGTGTTCATTTACTTGTGGATTTTGGTTTAGGTGATCATTTTTTGACTTGGAATTTGATGTGACATGATATGAAAACAAACTATAAAAGACTCGTTCGAAAAAATTGTCGAATTTCGTAACGATTCAACAAAGACAGCGCTGACATATTAAAAAAGGTATTAAATGTAGGTTACAGCAACGCACAAATTATTGGCTGTACAGTGGTATAAAGTGTCCTACCTATTTTCTTTCACCCTATTACATCATTGTTCCTTTCATTCAGGCCCGCATTTCCCTGGATGTGTTTAAAATCCAACACCGACTCTTAAAATATTTCTCAACTCCTTCCTGTCCGTATAGGTCCTCACCCCAGCGAACTATGGAGTAACGTTTTACTCTGGCTAACGCCAGACGATTTTACTCGTCGAGGGGAAAGTCCTCAGACAGGAAAGAGTTAATTGAAATGTTTTGTTACTTTAGCCCTACAGTTCTACAAAAGAACAAAGATTTAGCTCTAGATTTCTACACATAGGACAAAGATACCCGACTTTGTTGGTCGATGATGAAGGATTTGCCATTGATCCATGGCGAGTTGTACGAAGCCTAGATAGCTTATGGGAAGGATAAGTCCAAATAACTGAGGAAAAAGCGCTACCTGTTCTTTCAACGACAAGACGTAAATTGCATTTGCCAGATCGGAAGTCATTTGGGTGGATATAATTCAAAGCATGGATCAGATTGTTCACACGCTTGGATTTATTCGTAGGGTAATTTATTCAGGTTTTGTACAACTGATCGGTGCAAATGAATGAATACCATAAACATTACACTAAAATTAAAGCAGTATTACACAGATGAAAGTTTCTGTACGTTTAATAAAATTGTTATATCTTACATCGAACCTTCGGAATGTGTTCGTCATCTTCACCAAACAAAAACAGTTCAACTAATGTCTTAAATCCATCCTCTGGAAACTTCAAAACTCCTGTTTTTTTGGCTTCGCCAAAACCACGTTCTGTCTTTGTTTCTTTTTCAACATACATGGGAATCTCAGACATCAACCACAGTTGATTTTTTATCCCTTCATCACTTTCAAAATCTAACGTATTCAGTTGATAACACAGAAGTGCCATTCTGTCGTGATTATAAACAAGAGTTCGTATGGATAACGGATATTCCAAGGCCTCCCCGAAACTTGCTTTATTCAAACAAACAGCGCGTTCAACAAGTCTTCCGAATGAAAACATTACCCCTAAAAATTAGAATAAGAAATAATGAAGAAATAGAACATGGAATCACCGTAGTAAGCAGGGGGCGCCGGAGGCTGGTTCCTAAACTCTAGAACCTGGGGACTGCGGCCTGCGATAGGCTGGTAGTGAGTGCCACGTTCTTACAGATATTCTGTAACTAATATTGCAGGAAAATATCTAATCTCCCTTTTTCACAGGGCTGCGGGGTATAATTTACCACATTATACCACAACTGTAAGTTCTCCAATTAGAGAGCTGGATTTGTAATTGTACCACGTGACCATTCAATTTATCCTCGAATCACCCGCTGTAGCTGGCGATGCATCCAAATCACCATCTGTGGCGGGTGATACACTCGAATCATCTGCTGTCAATATCCCACGGGGTAACTTTTTGTATAATACCCCTCACTCCAGGTTTATAAATGATAAATATAACACGACAAAATCAACCTAAATAACATTCAGTAACAATAGGCACGGAGTATACCAGAATTAATCAAACCCCGCATTAATCTGGTGGCCTGGCCAGTCACTTTGTTCTGTAACAGAAACGGTTAAAGGATTTTAAGGGAAATCTGGGGTTTGTTTGTTGGTTCAGTGTAATTAATAGCTGTTTGACGTTTTTCTATTCGTGAACTGGGTTGGTTTTTGGTTGTGCGACGTTCCGGAAGTTGCTTCTTCCATCTTCAAGCATTCACATTCACCATGCTTGAAGACGGAAAAAGTAACTTCTGAAACGTCGCACAACAAAACCAATTCGGCTCAAGAATCGAAACACGTCAAACAGGTTGAATGGTTGTTGACTACCAATAAAACAATAAAGAGTTTTCAAGCGAACCGAAGGAGTGAAACGTAAAGTGAAATGAAAACTAGCAAGGTTTTTAAAGATATTAATGTGACCTTTCATTATCCACTGTCAATTTTATTTCCTAACACTTTCTTTGCGCCTGATCACCGCCTGTTATTGTAAATAGCTTAAAATATAAGTCGAGATCCCCTTGTAAATAACACCACTCTGAAGTTGTTGCATGATTAGTAACGAAACGTTAGTGAATTAATTTTTTTTTTTTATTACTATACATGTTCACCGTTATTATGGGACTATTTAAAGTTTTATGCTGAGCATCAATATTTCTAACAAAATAATTAATGGGAAGTTACGAAGGAAAGTCATTTGCTATTTTTAAACTTCGAACGGTAAACAGACTGATAAAGGTGAGAGCACCCAGGCGAATTGCGGTACGTGTAAGGTGAAGAAAAGAAAACCGGAAGAAGAATGGAGGCACAAGCTAATCTAAATGCTTTTGTCCATCCATGCCAGAAGAAGAAAGCAAAAGTCACCTCATTGGTAGATAAATCATTGTAATTTTCAATGGTCAATGAGGAGATTTCTTTTGCATTTGAAAAGATAACCAGGATAAAAGCATGCTGCATCGTCACAGCTCGAACAGTATTGGTGTTTCCACAGTATTTTTTAGAACAGCAGTTTGTGACAGGTTAGTAAAATTATTCAAGTTTACTTGGGTGTTGTTTTCTTGGTTATTTTCTTTGTGTTATTTCATAGAAGAGAAATTTCATCAAGTATTTGTTTTCAACTGTGAATTTATGCATCAGTCAATTCCAGTGATTCCCATTTCCCGTGGACAGTGCCGGGCACTTGCAAGCTTTTTTTGTCACAGTAGTGGGGCATTTGTAATTACCATATCTCGTCGGAGACCGGATATTAGTGTATCCCGGGGCAATAATACCAGACACTTGTCATTGACGAAAAAAAAATTCGAAAAAAAGATGAAAAAAGACGAAAAAAAATTGGAAAAAAAAGACTAGAAAAGCGGTTTTAGAAAAGACCTTGCCGCTGCAAATAAATTTCCTAGGAAATATATTGATCTACCCCCACGGTGGGCCATTTGTCATACATCTTCGGCCCCACAGAAGGGTATTTTTAGTTCTGAACTTGCACAACCCCGGGAAATTTACACTAAAACCGAAAAAAATTTACAAAAAGCCGGGGTGCCCATAGCACCGCTGGAATTGACGTCCAACCACGTAAATATAAGGGAAAATAACTTCATTTATTGGGCTACCTATGCAATGACCGGATTTACCCAACTCACCAAACCTGAATTTTAAAGGTTGTTTTCAGTTACTGTTGTTGCGATGGAAACAGGAAAAATACTGGAAACTAAATATGGTTACGCTCACATGTGTAGGTAGTGATCTTATCAAGTTGTTACTCTACCACAACTGCACTGTCCGTGTCGAAACAAATGTAAGGTCTAATACATACATTGCAAAAATTCTGCTTTGACAACCTCTGTTGATATTTTGATATTTTATTCTCCAGTGTGTAATATGTGAGAAAACCAATAGTAATTTGTTGTGATTGTGATAATTGTAAAAATATGCTGAGGTTCGAAAGTCATTTTTTTTCATGGTAATAATGCAAGGTTTGGCTAGGCAGTAGTCAACTCTGGCCAAATACTAGTGAATTTTTAGCTTTGGCTAGTGAAATGCTCCCAGTTAAGGTACACTTATCCACTGTGATCAATTGGGCTGATTTCTGGTTTAGTATGAGTGTATGGAACATTCTGATGACTACTTCTCAACTTAACATGCATCCAAGCCAGAAATCAGCCCAATTAATTGCAGTGTGTAAACATAACCTTACATGTTGCTAGCCACGTTAACAACTAAAATTTGGAAAAAAATTTCTTTATTACTAGTGAAATATCATCATAGATTTATCGCTGTACAAACAATGGCACATTTTTATACAAGAAAAGAAAAAACTGCACAGTTCATGGGAATAATGTTGTTCTATGATGAATTTATACTTGACTAAAGAGACTGGATACCACAGTTCATACAAAGGCATGCAGTCCAATCATAAGTGCAGTTGCAATTTTATTTTTTGGTTTTCAAGTTTGAAGCTTCACAACACTTCAGTGGAGTCCAGTGGAGCTTATTTCAAGAATTTTTTTTTGTCTAGCAGAAAGAGCCCTCTGGCTAGAGAAAATCACTATTTCCTTATCCCTAGACCTGTTGGTAAGAACAGTTAAGTTTGAACCCTGCAATGGAGAATTGCATAATTTGACAAATATCTTACACATACAGTATGACTCTTAATCTACTATTAAACTCACACTTCACAGACTTTCAATTATTTAAAGACAGAATAGCCCATTAGACTGTATTAATTGCAACTTGTAAAAATAAAAACTGTGGGAAGCCACCTTGACACTACCTAACAATCTAAGACTCTGATCTTTGTTTTGCTAGTCTGGGAAATTTGGACTTATGGATTACAGCTGTTCCAGAGTTATGTCCAAGGGAAGCACAATGGGTAAAAAAACAGTGAAACCATGTTCAACACCATTAAGTACATTATTTAGTATTTTACTGGCCTCTGCCTTGGATCAGTCTGTGACTAAATATGTTGTACAACTACAAAATCATTCAAACAACTAAAGTCTGTTTTTAACATTTCTTATTAAATTTGTGTCAAAGCTGAATTCATATACATGTAGTACTAATCTAATTTAGGAAAAAAGTTCTATTTTAATTAATTATTCCTCTTTTATTGTGTGAACTTTTCCACTGAAAGTCAAACAAAACAAACAGGATATTTCAAAGCTGCTGTAGAGCACACAACAATGTCATGTTAATCACACCTTTTCCACATTTAGGTTGGCCTTACCTTGAGCAATCAGATGGGGCAATTTCCAGTTGTTTTCTGTAATAATTAGTGTACGAGGAAATGGGAACACATTGTCAAAAAATCCACTCTTGAATACGGGCTTTGATGAATTTTGCGAAAGTTCAAAAGTTGGTGATATTATCTCTTCTTTGTCATGTACAGGAACTTCAATGGTCTTGTTTACTTCTGATTCTGAGGCAAAATTGGGCAAAGGATATGAAGATGAAAACAAAACTCCATTCCTTCCAGAAACTTGAAAGTTATACCCCAATCTTCTCCAGTGAACTCTTAGGTCAGGTTGATATGATATAGTCTGATTGAGTAACCCTGGATGGCTATTAAGAAAAGAAAAAGTTTTGAATAAAAACATTCTACATATAGCTACTGGAAGCTTGGTAGACTTCAGCATCCCCAAGGACACTTGGAAATCAAGGCCTGATGCTGGGAAATGGCCAGAAATCTGAAAAAGCATTATCAGTAATTGGATCCAAGCCACTTTGAAAAATTCTGAAAATCAAGCTTTCCAAAATCTCACTGGTAAATCAATTATCAAATCAACTTTTTGCAGTAAACTCATGAAATTTTCAATATATTTCATCTTTTGGCTTGCCTCCAACAGCTGGGAAATAGGTACACAAACTTCTGTTCCATCCTATCCAAGTTTCAAACAGCATTCATGTATTTTTCAGCACAATTTTGCCCCAAAAACAATTTATGGTTATCTGACTTTTATTCCTTTGGAACTGCAGCAAGGAACCAGAGCGCTGTTTGCAGTGTTGCAAAACAGGATGGACTATTTTCTGTTCAATCACAAACAAAAGGACAAAACCCACCTGACCAGGTAGAACCCTGCCCAACTGAATGCATGCATGATGCCAGTACTGAGACCCTTGCTTTTTTGCTGTGATAACCAAATGTGTTAAGGGATCAAGTCAGGGATAACTATAATAATATAAATCCAGTACAACTAGAGATAAAATGAAGTACACGTCAATATTTTTTGTGTGACAATGAAATGTAACTAAATACAGAACAACTGCTACCAAACACAGCAATAAATTTCATCCAATACTGCTTATATGCCTGTCAACTACTCAACAGTGGTAAAGCTGGTCAGTGGAGCTTGGGAAAAGAGGGAAAATAATGGATAAAACTGGAAAGGTGGCAATAAGTGGCCTGCTTATCCTCTGGAATTACCTGTTTTAGCTGTATTTTTGGGTGACATGATATACACAGCATTGCATTTTGATTTCATAAATTAAAAAACCTGCCCAACTGCACAGAAAACCGCCCAATCTGGCAACAGTGGCTGTAAGGGTGGCACCTGGGTATTGCACTTGTACAGTAGATATGCTGTAGTCTGCCCACAATTTCATTGGTTCCTACATTTGTTACTCATGATTCCATAATACTGGAGTGTACTTAATCGAGAGAACAAATTTCTAGGGCTCATCCTCCCGCAGAAGAGCACTCGAGAGATAAAACTACTAAGAGAATTGTCGAATACTGTATGCAATTCCGTGCATGCCAGAGCACCTATTCTGAAGAGGACAAAAAAGTCTTCAGGATGCATTGCCATACAGTACCTGTCAGCTGTTGACCAGACTGCTTTTACAACGTTTGTAATGAGCCCTTTGCTACGTTGATCGTACTTGGATTTATCCGCGCAATCAAAATAATCAGCTGGTAGTATACTTCGCTGAATCTGTGGCAATATTTCTTCCAAAGGCAAATCTTTCGATGTGCACGTAACAGTTGGTGGTAATCCTTCGTTTACGATAGACTTGGTGATACGGAGAGCTTGGTTGACGGGTTCTATCGTTCGTACGAGTGGATGAAACATGTAAGGTTCATTTGCAGGTCTAGATTGTGTCTCCTTTCTGCGTTTCCGTCTCAGACGAAGCCTTGAAGGCTCGGAATGGCCTTGACGCAAGTTTGAAATCTTACTGTTAAAATGACGAGGAAATCTGAAATTTCTTCCAAATACCATAATTTTAATCACAAATCCACCAACACAGCCATCTTCGTTCAAGTATGCATCAAAAGAACTCGAAGCAACGTCGGAGTTTAGAATTGTACCAGCGGCTACAATCAGTGGCTATGGTGGGGAACGAGTACGAGAACAAGTATAACTTTGACCGAGAGAGGATTGGGCCCACTCATTCCCTCTCGGGGAGGGACAGATAGTGGGATGTCCACACCCCACATTATGCCGGCAATAAATTTGAGCATAATGTAGAGGCGCAAGAATCGAGCATTATGCTGGCATAATACAGCAAAGTTTCATCGATTCAAATTTATCAATTCAAAATGGAACGTTAGAACAGTCTAAGAGAATAGATTTGCCACACACTAGCCCAGGTTACCGCCCCACAGGCGCAGAACTAGGCTTGGTTACATGCAAAAATTAGAAAAATTCTAATTTTAGAAGAATGTCCCGATATCGCTACTCGAAAGTTACGATATCGCAAGTTTGAGCCCGCCCTCTCTACCGATTCAACATGGCGAGCGGGAGAACTGTAGAAGAGGTAACTCTTATGCATAATGCGTATTTATCTTGTTGATTTAGTAGATAAAAAGAAAGAAAAGAAAACGTTGTGGAAAACCTTTGAACAGTGTTTTAAATGACAATAAATTGGAAAATGCGCACTAATAATGTACTTCCGGCTTTAATTTTTTTTTCCTAGGGCAAATAAGAAGTAATATTAAGTACCGGCTAATCTATCAAACATTTTCATCCAACATCATGTTAAATAAACATGTCTGATCATTTAGCCACCATAAAACACCGGGACAACCACAAACCATTTAGAAGCGCTAAGAGCTACCGACGACAACCACGATCCTCTCTATAAACCACAAGAACTACCAAAGCAGAGCCGTAGCCACCAGTGCGGTAGGTCCGGTTTCAAACGGACCACTTACCGGAGCACCAAAAAACTTTTTTTTTTTTGAGTTTTTGAGTGAATATTATAGTTAGAGTTAGTTCAGGGGTAAGTATAAGAATCAGGGTTAGTATTAAGTGCCAATCTCATGACTTTGGTTTTTTTACATATTTAGGATCTTTGAAATATTCTGATGAAAATTGCTTAACATTGTTTTCAGCTAATGTTTCACCTTGATGCCGTTTTTCATTGCTAAAGTTGGCGATTTGAGGACTTGGCCGAAAAAAAAACCCAACTGGTAACTACCTGGCGGAAGTAACGTCAACCCATTGTGAACGTCGAACAAACTTGATCATTTTAACGAATTGCAGCTGTACAGGATCATCAGGATTGATAGGAAACTGATGGAGTATAATCGAAAATATACTCGTTCTCTAAAAGATCTGCAATTGTAAAAAAAAAACATGAAAATATTTTGTTCAGGTCTGTTATCAGCGCTTCAGGCACCTAGGAAAGCGGAAGTCTGGTGTAGATGTCCAACAAATTTTGGAAAAAGATTTTTAGGCGTGGATTTTAACCCTGTCAATGGTATTTTAAGTTCTACAAATTTTTGAAGACAATGCTTGCATTGATCGTTTTTATATTGCAACAACAAAAGATGCAGATGAAGCCCGATTCAGTAAAGTGTTATAAAAATTGACCTGATTGATCACTGAATTTTTTCTCAAACAAACTAGAGAAATGCGGCATAAAATAACCGTCAGACCTTCCTAATTTTGATTAAGTTTTTTTCAATCAATGTAGCTCTCGACGCTTGACAGCGAGTTCATGTGCGTTCATAAGAATGACAACATCTCCAACAGCAATCTTCTGTCCTCCTCTTTTTTTAGTATTGACAGCATGTGTTTCACGCAAACTTAACAGATAACTCTTTCTCCAATGATTTGTAAATTGTCGTAGGAGATGTCGGTGTTGTTTGAATCTTCGGTTCAGGGTCTCGTGGGTGCTCACAACTTCGAAATGTCCACCGTTTGGTGTTGTAGTAATTCGTTGTCCATAAATGAGATGGGAAGGACATAGGGTCAAACTTACTCCATCTTGATCTTCCTCGACGTAAGTTAGAGGCCTAGAATTAATCACCGCCTCTACCTCAACTGTTAGGGTGTTCAATTCATCGAAACTGAAAGTAGATATTTCAATTGATTTCTTAAGACATCGCTTTACGCTTTGAATGAGCGTTTCCCAGAATCCCCCCACCAGCGTGCACGTTCAACAATGAAATGCCAGTTCACTCTGCTGTTGGACAAATGACGACGAACTTCTTCTGATCGAGCTATCTTCCTTATTTCTTTCACGGAACTCTTGAATGTCTTTGCATTATCTGAAATTAGATTCGCGGGTAAACCATGTCGACTTGTAAAACGGCGAAAGGATAACAGAAACGAATTTACACTTAGACTGTGGGTTGGTTCGAGATGGACAGCCCTAGTAGCGGCACAGGTAAACAAACAAATATAACACTTCTCATCTGAAAGGTTTCCTTCACTTCGTATGTAAAGGGGACCAGCAAAGTCAATGCCAGTATTTGTGAATGGTGGTTCGTCAGATACGCGTATAGTTGGAACAGCTGGAGCATTGTGAGAAGGATAGGGCAGTCCTTCCAATCTGCGGCATATTACACAACTTCTTAACACTCGTTTGACAGCTTGTCTACCCTTCAATACCCAGAATTTTTCTCTTAAGGTTGTGACGGTATTGTTGACACCACTGTGTTTTACCTATTCATGAGTATGTCGGATGAGAAGGTCAACGTAAGGATGCTTGGACGTAGCAAAATTGGATTCTTGCTGCCAAATGCCAACGTTGAGTTACTTATCCTACCATGGCATCTTAGCATTTGGGTGTCGTCAATAAACAATGAGAATTGCTCAACTGGTATTGGTTTTGGTTGTCTTAATCCCTTTAAAAACTTCAGTTCGTCTGTAAATGAGTCTTGTTGAATCGAGTGAATATGGTAATATTCAGCCTTGGTGATTTCGTCGGCTGTCAACGTTTTGTTGTCAACAACACTGTCTAGGCCATTAAGTTCCGGGTTTGAGCTGTTGTTCGTCAAACGTCGCTAATTATTCCTAACAAATCGTAATACACAGGCAGTCACTCGAAGTAGTGAAGTGAGGGTGCTGTAACGTTTATAGGACATGATTTCTTCTAGGCTGATAGTTGTTCCATCTCTTTCAGCGGCTACCAGTGCATGAATAACTTCAGATAAAACAGTTTCGTTTGATTTAGCTGTCGTTTGCTCTTGAGGCCATAACTCTTCAGATTGTTGTAAAAATGGAGGACCCTTCCACCGAAGGGAACTGTTAACAAGTTGTTTTGCGGACATTCCACGCGAAGGTAAATCGGCGGGGTTCAATGTGCCAGGACAATATCTCCAAGAATTCCGATTTGCCAGTCGACGGATTTCGTCCACTCTGTGGCTTACATATTGTTTCCAGGGCATTTCATTCTGTATCCAGCACAATACAACTCTGGAATCAATAAACAGCTTGATTCACAGGAAAAAGTAAGGACTGTAGAACTGTATTTACTAATCTTGCAAGAATAACTGCACC
>JBAHVQ010000223.1:77933-98599 GCA_036872915.1 Nanipora kamurai
TGAAGTCCTGAGTCAACAGGTCGAAAGCTTAGCAGTAAAATAATACGTGGTGTACCACAAACTATAGATAGTTTAAAGATGTATTGTTTAGAAACTAGAACCAGAACAATATCCCTGTGTAAAGAACAAAAATCAGGCTTGGTAACAAGTCGAGTGTGGCTAGTTAATTTCGCAAATGGTTAAATCAAATTAATTGATCGTCAGCCAGAATGGCAGTTAAGTTATATAGTGGTCAGTTTTCTGAGAACGTGAGTTTGACAAACGTCCGCATTTGCCTGGCTTGCTCTAAGCTCATATACCTTATGCATTACAATGCACAATATTCATAAAGTCGGTCCACAATTATTTTTATTTTGAGGCGGTAATCATATATTGAGGAGAGTAGCGGGGCGTGGTTGCTAAAGATGTTGCACCCCTCCTGTTGCCTTTGTCGGCAAACTGTGGATTGCCAAGATCTTGTGTAGAGAAGTTTTTTGATGAAAAATTTTAAACCTTAATTTCCAATAATTTAGAAAACGTGAATTTTGAGTTTACAGTTTGATGCTATTAAAGTCTTACGAAATTTTTGCTGATCAAAGTGTAGAACGCCATGAAAAACTCTGAGCTCCAGACGGGACTCGAGCCTACAACCTCCTGAATGCTAGCCAGACGCTCTAACCATTGAGCCACTAGAACTGAGATGGCAGAGCAAGGTTACTTTTGATATTTAAACCTGGGACGAAGCTGTTGGCAACGACTTTCTGAACTGCAAGCCGTTAGATGTGGGTAAATCTTTGGTTCGTACCAGGTTTAAATACCCAAAGTAACCTGGAGCTCTACAGGCTCAATGGTTAGAGCGTCTGACTAGCATTCAGAAGGTTGCGTGTCGAGCCCCGTCTGGAGCTCAGAGTTTTCCTGAGTCCATGGCTTTCCACAGTTTGATCAGCAAAAATTTCCTGAGACTGAAATTAGAAAATGACCAGCAAATGTCGGCAAAATCCTCCAAATCAAACAATAGTTGCATGGTCATGTCAATAAACGTCTTCATCATGTGTACACTTTTTTGTTAAATTTGCTACGCGTTCATTAGTCGGAACATTGATATGTCAAGCTAAGTTACAAGCTTCATATACCATGTAAAGAAAAACCATATTCATATTAAAATTAAATAGGAATTATTAAAATTTGGCGTTATAACAAAGAAATCGGAGTCACTCCCACTTTGTCGGCAAATATGGCCTTCGTTAGCCGGTCGTTATTTGTCACCTTTGCTCTTCATATAAGTCTGTTTAGCTCAGTGTGTCCTCAATGGGTTGTCTCACGGGTAATCAGAAGTTTGCTGGTTGAATTCCCTTCTGAGGCTCAGAAACATTTTCTGTGGGTTTATAAATGCCTCTTATTTTAACCTTTCCCGTGCATGTCCAGCATGTATGTACCACTAAAGCCATTTACTTACTTGTGTACACCGTACACGAGAAACGAAGTGTTGCATTTATGCAAGTTCGACTTACACGCCTTATCTTAACCGCAACTTGTGTGAGGCATTAAGGTGGCTCCATACAGTTTCCCGGAAAGTGAAGAATGCAAATTTGAGACCTAAAAACATGATCATAAATACTTTGGAAGATGAATAAAACCAAATGTAATACATAGGTCCACATTCTAGGCATCCAAAAATATGACAAAATAAGGAGCCCGGGTTGTTGCTATGGCAACAGTAGCGTTCCAAAATGACTTCCAATTACCATTCAATCTAATTTATTTGGTGACCCATAGCAAGGACCAATTCGTCATATGTTTGGATACCTCGAATGCGTTTCTGTATATTACATTTAGTTTTATTCTTCTTTAAAGGATTTATGCACATGTTTTTAGATCTCAAATTTGCATTCTCCAATTTTAGGGAAACTGTAAGGAGCTACCTTAATATTTACCTTAATATATTAACATTCCATTCGAGCCTTTTTTATCTTATCGACGGTACGTCTTACGTGAGCTGCGTCTCATTTTATCTCGTATGAATGGCCCTGCTGAATAGTTTTAATATGTTGTGAGGTATGCATGTAGGCTAATTAATCCAATTCTTATATTAGTAAGGGCAACAGTTAATACTTTCAAACTGTTATACATGTGAATCGTTCGGCTTTTTCGCCAATTTTAATGAATTCATTGAAAAATTGTGAGACACATAAAACTAAAAAAAAAAGTGATAGACAATTTTTGAGCGCGTACTGAAGCAAAAATAAGATAGAAAATTTTTGAAACTTGCTTTTTTCAATTTTACACTAGAACATCACTTGTTTGTAGTGAAAGGAATTCCTTTTGTGATAAAACTGATTATAAACAACGTAAATATCGGCAAATTTAAGTTTTGAACATATGACATTCCTAATTAGGCCTAAAACTTGACATTTCCTAATTCGTCATGGCAACCTGCGAGGACCAAATAGGGCTTCGACAAATAGGAACAATTCCATGAATATTTAAGTTAAATAGTTTTTAACATATTGGCCACGGCCATTTTCCATCCCTTCAGGTCCAGAAAACTGAAACATAAAACATTCTCTGTCTGAGTCGAGTCAAATGTTGGTGCACTTCGAACTTGTCAAATGTCAAAAAACCTATACGGGTTTTATGATCAGTATTTGTGTATGCACTTTTAATTTTCAATTTTTGTGAGTTCCAGCTTCTGATAGGGCTTATGTTTTACTAGAGTGCTTCTCGAGTGTTCACGAAAGAAGAGCAACAAAGAGCGGTGGAGGATGCCAAGATAAGAAAAGCAGAACTTCAGCAAGCTTGTGAAGAGAGAAAAAATTTCATGCAAACGATGGAGATGAATCGCAAAGAGAATGAAAAACTTTCAGATCTGGAACAGGTGAAAGATCACATATAAAATCATATGTGAATATATAAATTGTCATACGCCTGACCATACTACTCAACTAGGGGAGACTTCTGGCAGTGATAGAGAAATATACTATCTCCCTAACTCTTTGTCTGCCTTCGAGGTACTCCGCTATTTTTGCTCTGGCTAACCTTGGACCATTTTACCCGTCATGGGTAAATGCCCGGCAACAGTTGGGTGAAACCACTGCGAAACAAGTTTTACCAATAAAACTATTTGTTTCAGCTGCGTTCTTCAGTCGATGTTCACTGGAATGGGTTCAACGTTCTTCAGATTTCACGAAAAAACAACCCTAATTTCTTGTATTTTATTTCTTCTATAAATTTACAAAACTTTATCTAATTACAGGAAGCGAAAGAGAAATCCCAATATCTACTTGAAAAGGCTACAGAACAGATGGAAGAACAAGAAGACGAAATAAAGAAGCTGAACGAAGTAAGTACAAACTTTTCATTCATGTGTCGTCAGTCATATGAAAATTTGCTGCAAAAGTCCGTCAGCGATAGCTATTAACGTTTTAGATGCACTGAAGCAGCACGAATTCTTATATTCTGAATTTCATAAGGATCGGTTCTGGTGACTTGATTCTTTCACCGAGCACATGTTGTCTTCTCTGGCCAGCCTGATTTATCTTCGGTGTATCCCAGAATATACGATTTACTTTTATACCTGTATTTGTTTTGATAAATAAGTTTTTTCATGACAGAAAGCCAGAGATATCTTGCAGAAGAACTATGTTGATAAATTTTGAATGGTCAAATCTTAGTCAAGTTGCTTCATAAACTCGAACAAGTCACTAAACCAGGCTAACTTGGACCCATAGTCGTTAGATTTTAAGTTGAATCAATGCAAAATAAATTGAGAAGTGGTCCAGAGAATATGGTTTCGAATTAGTAATTTTAGTATACCAAGATTCACACCCTTTTCTCAGTTGTTTTTACATTCTAAACTCAGACTGGCGTTATAGAAATTTTTATGTATTCAAATCATAAAACCTCGGGCAGGTCTGCTAATTTTGTCTCTGAAATGGCCTTCCCAGTGAAAGACTGTTCAAGACTTAATCGAGAGTGAAGCATGTACGGGAAAGTTGTTTACTTGACATTTTCGTAAAGGTCGCCAAATCTCGACCACCCAGGAACATGTGTAATTTTGCATACGGTCTGAAAACTGCCTCAGCCATATTATAAAAAATACGACTTTACTCCACTTTACTTTATACCACTTTGTAATGAGTAATATTTGTTAGAAAAACGCGTTACCCTACCTCTTATCCTTACTGGAGAGAGCCTGGTCATGGTTGTTATTAGATAAATAATCTGAGCACTTCATTCAAACATCATGAGCTTCTTACCAATGTATATTTTCCAATATTAATATTAATTTTCCAATTTTTCCGTAGCTTATTCTCAACGCCAAGTGTCATGCAATCCGTGATGCACAGTTGATTGAAAAGGTCGAGGTAAAAAAAGAAATGTTGGAAGAGGAAAACAGGCTTGACGAAATGATGGAAGTAGAGCGACGTAAGGCATTGGAGGAATACGAGGAAAGGGAAAAAGCTCGGCAAATCGAAAGAATCAAAGGTGCTCAGGTGATTCAGCTGCAAATAGCTGAAAACGAGCAAACACGACTTCTTGACGAGCAGAGAAAAGATCAAGAAACCCAAGTATGTGATGGACAGATATTCTTGTAGCATGGAACAGCAATGTACTCGCTTCATAGTGTACACCCGGTCTTTTTATTTTCTTTGCTATTCTCTTATTTCCATTTTCCTTGTCTTTTTCCCCTTTTCCCCTTGTCTTATATTGTTTTTACTTTTTGTTTTTCTCTTTTCCTTTGTACTGCCTTTACTATTTTGCCTTTTTCCCGGCCGTTGTTACCCTTCCTTTTTCATCTCCCTTTTCACTTTCACTTTGCCTCATTCTTTTTCTTTTCGTTTTATATTCCCTTTTCTCTTTTTCCTTTACTTTTCTGTTTCTGTTTCTTTTTCTTTTTTAATTCTGTTGCACTTTTACTTTTCGTTCACCTTCGTTTTCTCCTATCCTGTTCCCTCTTTTTTATTAATTTTTCTGTTGTTTACTCTATCCTACCCTACTGTTTTCATTTTTTCTTCATCATCTTGATCATCCTATTCCTAAACTTTCTTGCCTTTCTTCCTGCTGTTTTAATGTTTACAGTGGAGTATTATACAGGGCGCAAGACGGGCATTATCCCGGCTCAAAATAATAACTGAATAAAGTGTTTTTTTCAATAATATTTATGCTTTTGCAAATGAAACTATCGGTTTAGAGATTTCCCAAGTCCACATACCTGGCAACTAACTCCCGTCCTTGTACCAAAATTTTAGCTTGGTAATCTGTCGTGTTCTTTTTTGTAAAATGACTGCTCTGTTTGGTATTCAGTTTGGATCATCTGCAGTTTAGACCAAATGTCCTTAGTTTAATTTCAGGTTTCCATTGTTGCGTTCACAAGAGGATTTTCTTTGAGATATGATCTTTGCACTATTTGTTCTCATAGATTATCGGGCTCCTCAGCTGTACGACCCTCATGAATTAAGGAGATGTAGGCTTAATTCTGCACTGAATGTTTAATTTCTATTGCTTTTTATGCCTTCCTTTTTCTTTCATTTTAGTTAACTTTCACTCCTGGCCCTTCCCTCTCTTTTCCCCTGCATTCATTCTGTCAAAACATCCTATCTCTCCTAACTAGGCGATGCTTCAGTATCTTGAAAAGCTACAGCAAGAAGATCTTGAAAACTTGGTTAAAAAACGTGAAACTCAGAAACAACTTATGCAGGATGTGAGCAAGGCTAATGAAGTGAGTGTACTGCTGTAAAATCATATAATGTTAGACGTTTTGTATAATTTTCCAGTCAGATCCATAATTGAGTGTTCTACAAACCAAGCAATTGTTTAGTTGAAATTATTTTATTAATATTTTGAAGAAGCTTTCGTTTGTTTTTCGTTTAAATCCGCTGGGATACCGTTACGCTCGACGACGAAGTCGATGTTGCATTTAGTTTCATTTGTGCAGTGACGTTAAAGTAATTTTTGTATTTCCTGGCAATTTCTTCGTTAGAAAGGCGTTGGCATCAGCGAGATGGTGCTCCACTGCTGTGTATCACTTTAACACTAACTCAAACGAAATAGTAGAGAAAATGAGAAGCTGTTTTCTCTGTTTAATTTCCCTGAAGATAAAAGAAAAATTAAAAGGCGATGGATACAGTAAAACCGGACGAGATGAGACACAACTTTGAAAATTCTGTTTTACCTGATGAACTTGGCTTTCATGGAAAGTCCGCCATTTATGTAAGACGTCCGTGAGCACCATTCTGTTGGGTTTGTAGTTCTTTTAAGTGGATTCATGTTTGCTTATAGGACATCCAACGGTTAAAGAAATTGAAGGAGGAACAGGAAAAACTCGCCGACGTCAAAGTAATGGAATATTTGAAAGAAAAGGCGGTCAGTATCATTACGCTAAGGATGGTTTACTGGCGCATATCGTTCATCACTCCATGTTTGTTGAACTAACAACACAGAAAAAGCATTTTTACGTTTAAACTCACGTACACGCGACGACTTTTATAGACCAATGTTTTACGACTGACTAAAATCATTACGTATTCAGTGTCTCTGCTGCGATTTCCATTGGCTGATGTTGATCAGACAGTATCAAAGCAGTTTTTATATGGTCCGATGACAGTCCCTGGAAGAATACCACTCCATAGAAGCACCACGCTCATAGTAGGTATTTTTAAAACCAAAACACACGCAAAGAAACTAAAATTGGATTTGGCAAAATCTCCAAATAAACGTTTGTCAACTGTTTGGGAGTTAGGATCAATGAGGAAACTCAACAAACATTGCGAAATCGACAATACTGAAAGTAAAAGTTTGCTTTACTAATAAGGAATTTTAAGCAGTTATACTCAATTACATGAAACAGTGGAGTCTAAAGTGAAAGTAAAATTTTGAGGTCGTTGAAATTTTGGTGTCGTTCAGTAGTATCGTTCAGCAGTGTAGTACATCAATAGTAATCCTAATAAAACCTTATAATCAGAAAGCGCGGACTTCAACCTTTTTAAAATTATTTTCTTAATTACATTCCTTTCCAGAGGGTCCGTACTCTCGGTGGATATAAGTATGGTTTCAAGTCTAAAAACCTTTGGGCTATACAAAGATCCACTTTGATAACAAACAAAAATATTTACTGGTCTATGACAAACAAAGCTATGATCCGGATTTTGATTTGGTCAACTTATGTTGCTATTGCAAGATTAAATATTCTCACAACAAGTACAGTAGGCTTACTTACGGAAAATTGGGAAATTTACAAAAATCCATCTAAAGGTTTTTAAGGGTTGCCTTGACAACTACCTTTGAAAAATTTAGCTGGCTCTATTAAAAACACTTTAACTTTACAGATTTTGAATCCTTATGACCACCCGTAATACTAGTTTTCAGAAAATCAAGCGTAAAGTTTGACAGTGTGGTACACCTTCGTACAAGGAACCGTTTTTGGGTCTTCCCGGGAATAAGAGAGTACAAGGATGATGCGGATATGAATTTTACCTTGGCATGAGTGATGTCGCAGGGGTAGAACAGTCTCATTTGCGAGAGACGTTATACTGGCGCCCAAACTTACTTTTATATCAAGGAGTCGTTCCGTCGAAATAAGGCTCCGTTTAAATGTTGCGGCTGACCTAAGGTGACATCGTGTAAACTCCGAGTAATAGTTGATCTGCCCATGACTTTTCGATGAACCGAGAAGTCAAAACAACGCTATCTTTTGTTGTTGTTTGTTCGGGTGGAGGTCGCACCTAGGAACTGACGGAAATCCAACAATTAGCCTAGCTAAGCCAGAACATTTTTTAAAAATCTAGATCGACTTATCTTCCAGATATGTTAGTAAGTCTTTCGCCTAGAAGTGTTGGGCTTGGTAATTTTGACCCCGATTTAGAGTCAGTTTAAGTTTCCCACATCCTTTGAACTTAGGAAGGTCCATGTCAAATTTTTCCAAAGTGTACCCATCATGCAGTGAGGCCGTAGTTCGCAAGGCGGTGAGGACCTCTGTCAAAATGTTGTAATTGTCAAAAACTAGGAACTGGAAATAAACAATGAAACATTACACACTCCCTTAATTTATGTAATATCACAGCCGTCTCCCATGTTACATGCCGTTGTGTGAAACGAAACTTTGAGTTGCTCACAGACTGAGTTCTTTGACTGTAAACTCAGTGCTTCCTCCTGGAAACACAGTCTCCTCGACTTGTCGATATCCAATGTCCAACTAGCTTCATTGTTTATAGCCGTTTACTTCACAAACCTTACATCAAAATAAACCGGGAAATGTGGGAAATAATCCTGGTTCACAAATAAATCATTTGAAGCACTTCTTGGTACAAAACAATCTCAAACTAAAACAATTCAAACTGTCAATGTGTCTTGTATAAAGCGACAAAAGGACAACAACAGTTTGATGATTATCACTACAGCTAAGAACAGTTGCTTTGTAGTTCAATGAGAACCAGTTGACAAACGTTTAAGTGATTTTCTTCGAGGTGCCAAATCTCTTGCACATTTCTAGCAACTATTTTCGACACCAAATTAACTTTAATGTCGACATAACTACTCGATACAAACAGAAGTATCTTTTACTCATTCGGCATATAAAAGTACGTTCTATTCTGAAATTTTTTTTTTTTGATGTCCATACTAAGGAGGCCTTAACTACTCAAAAACCTCGTGTTTTGGATCACTAACATAAGAAAAAAAATCATAACTCACAAGCCTATACAGATGTTTTGGCTTTCTGTAAAAATTAGAAGAAAGAGGGATGTCAGACCTGGTTTTACGTTACTAAGGCTTAAAATGTTTTAAACGTAGCTTACAAAATTACCGTTCATGACCCAACCTTTTGACACTCCTGTCTAGTGTCTTCATCAGGGGTGATTGATCTGAACATGAGGTCCCTATTTATATCCTTAGAGAGCCGTTGATGATGTTACCTGTTAACGAAGTGCCGGATACCTATTTGCGTCTCGTTAACAGATAACGTCATCAATGATTCTCTAAGGATATAAATAGGGACCTCATGTTCAGATCAATCACCCCTGATGAAGACACTAGACAGCAGTATGTAAACGTTGGGTCATCAACGGTAGTTTTGTAAGCTACGTTCGTAACCTTTTAAGCCAGAGTAGCGTAAAAGCATGTCTGATTATTCACCTGGCTGGGTTGGGAATTTGTTTACAAAGAGGGATGTATTTTGTAGCTGCAAAGATTGAAATCCAAATTTCGACCCTGTTCACTAAATTCAAAGTAGAGAGTGGTGTTGACATATTTCCGTGGATTTTTTTTTTTCATTTACCTTTTTTTTTTTTAACCAACGTTATCATCTGTTTCTCCTTTTTAAGGCACGTGAAGAAGCTTATCAAGAAGAACTGGAGAGGGCACGAGTAGAAAGAGAAAAAGAAATTGCCCGACTCCGAGCACAGCAAGAACGAGCGAAGGATAAACAAGCGGAAAGAGTAAGGCACTTCATTGTTTATGTAGCTTCATTGTTTAACATGTGAGATTTTGAAAATGGAGAAAATGGAAAAATTAAATTAGGCAGGGGATATGAACGGATATTTCTCGTATTACTCAAAGGGGTAGAACTTAGAAATGTTATTTTTTTTGGTAAATAGTAATGTTTCAAGCAATGTGTGAAGTAAAAAATTGGAGAGATGGATCATGAGCAACCAGAAGAAGAAATTTGTGCAATATAGTTGCATTTCTTAATTGTTGAGAGTAAATGCAAAACAGACCGGTAAAACTTTAAGACAAAGTTCAAGTGAGGCCAAAATCGCAGCTGTACGAAAGTTTTCTGACCGCCGCAATAGTCAGCATCCTATTCCCATCGTATCCTATTTACAGTTATGGACAGCTCATGGGAGAAATCGCATCCACCAAGTATTGAGTGTGATTATATTTTTAACAACAAGGAAGTTCTAATAGTAACAACACCATAGTGCCAGTACTACCAACTAATAATAATATACGTGAAAAAAGCATTTCACTGTCACAAAAAGTTTATTCAGGGCAAATTACAGTTACTTTTTCCACCCTGCATTACCTCTAAATATCAATGCTCTCAGCCAGTTAGAATGCTTCAGCTCTTGCGATACTCATTGTATTACAAAACAACGCTTCGGCGTTTCTCTGAAGGAAAATTAATTTACTTCAGAAAATTTGGACTCTGTCGAATTGAATCGGATTTTGTTGGTGAAAACGCGGATTGGATTCGGACTTAGAATTTGAGTGAAGCTTCGAACTGGCTAATTCGACCGGACCCACATCTCTTTTAGATATGGTCTATTATTTGTTAATTTTTAATTACTCTCCACAATATTGTTCTTTTGTTCAATTTAGGATGCTTTAAGAGCAAAACGAAATCAAGAAGAGGCAGAAAGAGAGTGGCGCAGAAAACAAAAAGAGGAAGTGGAGAAAAAGTATGACTAATGTTGATTTTTTTCGTATTCATGACTGTGAGTTATTTAGGGATAAACAAAGAAACACAGTAATCGCTTATTGGCCACCAGGTGTCGTACACGAGACGTAGTAACACCCAATCAACAACCGTTTTGCTATTTTGCTGATTTTCAGGGCGGCAACTGAGCAGATGTTGAAAGACGCCCGTGAACGTCAAGTTAGAGATAAAGAACACTTTTTAGCGGTTCAAGCTGCTTGTGATAGAGCAGAGTTTGAAAGAGTTCTTAAGTGAGTATAAGTTTGTAAATATATATTAAATTATTAAATGTTTAAAACAATATTATAGCTGGCTTTTTCAAATACTTGATTTCATCGTGTCAGCACACTGATTTTACCTTCAGTGGTGCCGTTCCCAAGCTTTTTTCCCCTCAACATATTTTACAAATAATTTTTTTTTAAACGCAGTGAGCAAGTGATTACAGTAATGCTATTTTATATTCCTATTTTATTGAATTGGTCTAAGTAGCTGTCGACTTATTACCGCCTGGAAGTTCATAAGATATTCAGATATTTATGTTTATATTGCTGAACACAGTTTGGCTAGTTTTTCGCACGTCGAGCTTCCCTTGGACACAACATCTGAATGGTTCAACCCCATAACTCCACACTTGGCATAGAAATAAAGCTATAATGGGAGTTTAAGCTGGTTGGATAGCATTAAGTATTTCTCATGTTTCCATGGCCACAACAGTAAATGAAAACAACCACGAAAATTCAGTCATTTTAAGTTAGCGAAAAATTTAATTATTACAATTTTTAGAAGTTTGACATCACATTTTTTTGACATCGCAATCGACTCGATGAAAAGTTAAACGTCAGTTAAATAGAAGAATTCTACAGTATCAAAATGGTATTAAAAGATAATATTTATAGTAATCCTTCCTGAACTCGAATACTGAATGACTGGATTTTCCACTAAATTAACAAAACAGAATTTTGAAAGTTGTTTTCAAACACTGTTGCTGCCTTGGAAACATAGAAAGTCCTTAATTTTATCCTACGGTGTAAATTCTTCTCACTGCCCTCTTTCTCTACCTAATTTGGAGCTCTGGACTATTACCATTCAAGAAGCATTTCCAAGGGGAGTACGAGTTACGAAAGGCTAGCTGAACTGTACTCATCCACCTTAAATGTCCACGTAACAGTATAGTAAAAGGAGATAATCATATTATATCAGTATCATTTTTCCCTTTTTTCTATGATGGGATACATTAACTTTTTTCACCCCCAATGTTTTTCCCTGTACAACTCGTCTCTCGACATTTCCATTTTACAGTTATAGAAAAGCGAGGCTGGCATTTATGCCGGAAGTTACTCACAACCTGCACGCTGCATTTGACTATGATGCATTACTTCATGTTTCATTTTCTATGCAGAGCACAAAAAGAGCAGCAGATAAAAGATGAGGAGGCTGTGAAGCAGAATGCGTCTCGAAGGCACCGTTATGCTCAAGATATTCGAGAGCAAATCTCGGAAAAGGAAAAAGAACGGATACATTTGAGAAAATCTTACTTTGAAGAGGGCGAAAAGCTTAATAAAGAAGCGAAAGAAAGGTATGTATATTAGAATTTGTGCTCGTCTTCAAAGAACATGCATCCTGGGTAAAAATCCCCCATTTGATTTTGTAAAACATTTTAAAATTATTACATGATTTATATATTTCTATATTTAGTTATACTAAATATACAGTATGCCAAACAAATTTGAAAGAATAGTATCATGTGAACGCGCTATGCGACTTAAAAACTTGGTGGCTGACGAGTTAGAGGTAATATTTCGACTTCATTTCAAAGTCGTCATCACAGACTACAGTTGAACTTTCGCCAAACTCAGAAAAAACTTTCTGGGCTCAGTCGGGAATCAAACGCAACCTTCTGATCATCGAAAAGTGTAAAAATATTGGAGGGCCCTTCTTCAGAGAACACGTTTCAAACTCTGATGAAGGGCCTTTGCTCGAAACGTCAGAATTTTCCTACATAAATTCGGCAGTCTACCAACCTTTTAATTTTCTTCTGATCACCGGTCATCAGAAGGTTGTCGGTTCGACTTTCAACTGAAACGCAGTAATCCTTTGTCCGAGAGCACGAGCTTGACGAACGTTCGCATGTCGATTTGCATGTCAAATTTGCATGTTTAATGTTATGTGGCTGAGCTTTTTTTGATCTTTTGAGGTGGGGGAGGAGGCAGCAAGGGCCCGCGGTCAATATCTCCAAAAGTACTGGATGTATGGTAATGAAATTTCTGCTGGTGGATTGCAAGCTAAATCCAAATGCCATTTTGTTGTCATGGCAACAAATTTTGCCGCCAATATTACGTCATTAGAAGTGAAAGCTTCGAATATTAACTCCTTCTTGTCCGTATAGGTCCTCAGTGACCTATGGAGACTTTAGTATTTAACTCTGGGCTAACGCCAGACGATTTTACCCATCTAAGAAGGTTAAATTAAGAAGGTAAAACATTTGGTTTTGAAAATAATTTCTGGCTGCTATATTCACATGGAAAAGTTACCATATCAATAAATTGGTTTCTTTTCAGTGAGATGTGCTTACTTTTATTTTTACTACTAAAATAAAAATGTTCGATGGAAATTCAGTGTTAGTAGGTGTTCGGAAATACCCTACAGGTTTTTTGTTACTCAATGTTTTTTTTTTTCATGATTTTCCCGCTCTTTAACTCTTTCCTGTCCGAGGACTTTCCCCTTGACGAGTAAAATCGTCTGGCGCTAGCCAGAGTTAAGTGGTAAAGTGTCCATAGGTCACTGAGCACCCAAACGGACTAGAAGGAGTTAAGCCAAGATAATTTTAGCAGAAGTCCTAAACTTTCAGAGCTAAAGCTGTAATGGTTATTTATATAAACGATTAAACTCAGCGCGGGAAGTTTACAATCCTACGGTATCAGCCTAGACAGGCTTAACATTATAATCCTTATTAAACGTGCACAGAAAATGATTTTGAGAGTGACTTGCAATAGAGTCGAAGTATTACCTTTGACTTGTTTTTTACTCAAGACATAGGTTTACTGGATGTTATTCTTGAGAATTAGTCTTATTTTTTTTACTTGTTGAAACATACGGCCGGCAAAAGGATTTTGAAGGGGAAAAATACTAAAAGATGAAATTTTAACCTGGTTCGCACTTGCGACGAGCGTTTCCATGGCAGCAAAACAAAGAGTAAGACAGAGCCAGCAACATGAAGAGAAGGCACAAGCATAAGTCTTGCGTTTGAAAAGTCAAACGAGAACGCAAGTTAACGCAAGTTAAATTGTGACGCAAGTTCTGCACTTCTGCTAGCTCCCAAGTTATTATGGCAAAGTTGTGGGTGTAAAAAACTCATGAATACGTTGCCCTGTTTTTCTTTGAGTTTTTTCTTCATAATCTGTTTGAGAATGGCTTATTAAGACGTCATACTTGACGTAAAATTTCAACCAGCTCAAATTCGTCGAAGCCAACGCAAATCATCGCAAGTTGATGGTTAAACAAGGCAGAAATTAAAACGTGCGGTGACTTGCGTTCTTGTTTGATTAGGGCTTAAGGTGTAGGTGATTTGCTAAAATATTCTGGGAAATGTCATACACGTGGGAATCAGGGCTAGTTTCAGGCTCCTTCCACCCTGGCTAGTACTTTTTTCCCAACACGCATCTCTGTAAGGGGCGAGGTCGCAAAACAGCACCATTTTCAGTTATTGTTGGTCAATAAAACTATTCCCGCCATTTTGTTATTTTAAAGATATCCTTATCAAAGCTCATTTTATTCATCAAGGGTAATTTTACTTTTGAAAAAGTTGAAAAAGCGTGTCGTGAGAGAAGCTAGCGCCTTCGATTTGCTGTGTAATCGAAATTTAGAAAAGCATATTTTGTCTTGCCTTTTGTAGAAGACAAAAGCTAGACGACATCAAACGACGAAAATTAAAGGAACTGCGAGACGCCGGAGTACCAGACAAATACTGTAATGAAGTAGCCCGACGTATAGCAGCCCCACCGCTTTACTAAATATATAAAAACAACTGATTGAACTTTGTTAACGGTGTACTTTGTTAACGTAAAGTACTTTGTATCATTTCTTCAGCTACATCTCTTTGTTGTTATTACTGGGTCTATAGTTTGTAAACTAACGTGTATAAAGAATAAATGTAAGGAAAATCGAACAACACAATTTCCGCCGTCATTTTATAAATGGTTTGGGCAAACAGAGGGTCGCTTGATCGCATGCAGGGAATTCCAGTAAAGTTAAGGCTCAGGTTCCAATCCAATATTTTTTACCACATCGATATTAATAACGTAACGGGGGTGTAAATTACTTTGACATTCCCCTAAGGTTTTCGTAACTTGAGCGAAAAGGGACCACGGTCCAGTTATATGGGGTCAGCCGTGCAAAGGCGTACTGCCCCCACATTTATGGCGGAGGTGTCAGAGAAATTTAGACGGACTCCCGTGCAATTTGTTCTCCGTTTCTTAACCGTATTTTCGTATTTTTTAATTTCTTTTTCTTTTACGAATTTTTCTCCTTTCTTTACCTTTTTCGGCTAGTCTTCCGTTTATTCGAAATTTTGGGAAGTCACATGCTTCAGCCTCGACCCCTGATTGAGTCCGTCGTGTCATGGTCTTTGTCCAGCCCGACGGATGCAGGTACCGGGACCCTTAAATGTACCAACTTTGCTGTTTCCTTGTAGCTCCGAATTTGCCATAAGCAGTTTTTGTTTGGGTGGACCGTTAAATGTACCTTTTGTACAAAATCGTTACTGAACTGTCTTGTTTTTTTGCTTTACTCTGATATCCTTTTGCGGAATATGTTTTAACTATGTTTCGGACAATTTTGGGTTGTAATTATCAAGTTAACGAAATCACTTCCGGTCACATGACCAGAAATTCAACCAAAACGGAGAAAGTGCACCTAAACGAAGGCCTAACTCCTCCCTGACCGTAGTGGTCCTCTGCGACCTCAGGAGACTTTTAGTATTTTACTCTGGCTAACGCCAGACAATTTTACTCGTCAAGGGGAAAATCTGCGATCAGGAATGGGTTAAAGTGACTATAAAACCAAAAAATCGACATTATATTTCTCCGTGATATAGACTCGCCTTGAGATCATTTTAGATGAAGGAAATTTTCGAGTGTGAGGATATTGTAATTTCTAGACCCAGCCGAGACCTGTTGCGGAAAATGCAACATCGAGTCTTCCGGCTGGGAATCGAATTTGCGACATCGCGAATCTAGTGCGATAATCGTTTTTCGCAACAGGTCCTGGTTGGGTGTTAAAATTACAATATCCTCACACCCAAAAGTTTCCTTTATCCAAAATGTTTACTTAAATGTTATTAATCGAGTGTAAATGCCACAATACTCGCCTTTATACCGCCTTTCCAAAACGTACTCGAGGTGGAGTCCTCCGTCTCGTATTTGAATTATTAATTATTAACCGGTAATAGCATGTTTCCTCGCACAATTCGGAAAAACATGTTCTCATTAGCTTTTCAAAGACCTCAGGTAACACTCGTCCTTACATACAGTTGCCTTAAGACATGCCTCTCCACTGATTTTAAACATTCGTCACAAGACTTTTACATACAGCCAGGAGTCCGAGTCCCTACAGAAAACTATTAAGGCTTAGCGTTTACTTCGCAGCTAATTTAGGTTGCATGGATAATACGATCAATTCTAGAAATTTGCAAAACTACGAGTCTTCGCGATGTTACTGTATATCTACAGCTTTTTATCAACATTTGTTGCAAAAGTAAAATATGTATCCGTCGACACAAATAGTCGGTAGGTAGTTCCTAAATGTCCTCTTAACTCCTTCCTGTCCGTATAGATCTTCATGACCTATGGAGACTTTAGTATTTTTAATCTGACTAACGCCAGACGATTTTACTCGTCAAGGGAAAAGTCCTCGGACAGAAAACAGTTAACACGGGTTTAAAATGACACAAATAGTCGGTAGGCGGTTCCTAAATGTCCTCTTAACTACTTCCTGTCCGTATAGATCCTCAGTGATCTATGGGACTTTAGTATTTTAACTCTGGCTAACGCCAGCATATTTTACTCGTCAAGGGGAAAGTCCTTGGACAGGAAAAAGTTAATCCTTCTGGCCGCCAACAAACGCGCTAGGAACATAGCACGCAAAGTTTCAACAATTACTAAATACAGTCTTCGGAAATTTTGCTGATCAAACTGTGGAACGCCAAGGACTCAGAAAAACTCTGAGTTCCAGACGGGACTCGAACCCGCAACCTCCTGAATGCTAGACAGACGCTCTAACCATTTAGCCACTAGAACTCAGATGGCAGAACAAGGTTACTTTCGGTATTTAAACCTGGGACGAGCCAGTCGGCAATGACTTGCTTGCTTGTTTAAATACCGAAAGTAACCTTGCTCTGCCGTCTGAGTTCTAGTTGCTTATTTCTATAATTGGCGTCCAAATAAAAGCCGGCTCCCCACCCAATTTGAAAAACTGTAACTCAGTAATTTTCGTACAACGTAAAAAGAACAGGGTTTCCATACCGATATGACCATGACATTATGCTCTGCCGTTTAAAGAAGACGTCCTCAAATGTTTGATGTAATATGTCAAACACTCGACAGAGTGTTTCATCAGATATCCAAACACCGAGAAATAGGTTGAAAAACGAGACGATAGCCGAGTTTTTTGAACCGACTTCGAGGTGTTTGGATATCTGATGAAACACTCTGTCGAGTGTTTGACATGACATCTCAAACGAACAGATATTTTGGGAGAAAATCGAGGTGAAAGTTGCCTTAATTTATGCAAGTGTTTCATCAGATATCCAAACGCCGTCTCGGTACTGATTTCCTTTGTGTTTTTTCTTGAATTATTAACAAGTTCGAGATGGGGACGGGGGGCATCTGTATAAGAATCCCGGTATTGCAGGTAATACGTTGTCATAATATAGCTTAATCTGTGGCGAGATGTTTTTGTGTGGGGTGAATTATTTGAACTCTACTGGACTGCTGCAAGAATTTGGTACCGAAAGTTCGAGCTCAAAGTTAGTTTCCATTATTAGAAGTAGGAGCGTGATTTTCCTTTAACAAATGTATAACAGTTTCATTTCGAATTCTCGCTTCTTTGTTTGTATCCCAATAGCTCGTTCAATTGAGTCGCATCTCAAGTTATAAGTCGGTTATATCGCGTCAAGGTGACATAATTCCACTCAAAATCAAATTGTGAAATTGTTTTGATTTGAAGTGACCACGCACTGAATTTAGTGTTTAGTGATTAAGACTGAATTATTTGCCACAGACCAGTGCTTGGATTATGACCATTATATGGCCGAACAATGCAACATTTCAATATAGTGTGTGCCAAAAAACTATCTGCCCTTTTAATGCTTCATTAATATTCTTTAGTAATTATCTTTTGTACAAGCGATTTCTAAAGAATAATCATATAATTTTTAAAAGAGTAGCCTTTTTCATACACACTGTAAAATATAGGCTGACTTTAACTGGACCTTTAAAAGTCGGGCTTTTGTACTGTCAAGGTTCACAAGGTTCTCTCTTTTTGCGCTTGAAATTTTCCAGCAACAACTATAAATTTGATTAAAAGTAAACAGTCGCCGGCGCGACTTCTTAAAGCTAGTTTAGATTAGCCTTAACACCCTCTTCACCTTGCGCTGAAGGTGCATGAAACATCTTACAGAATCTTGCTTGGGAAGACCAGGGTATTTATACTGTCAAAATCTGTCTGTTCAAATTTACGAGGGTTCTACAGATCCTCTTTGACGGACTAATAAATATTTTAATCCTCTTTCCATGTCTCGTTCCTGGCGTTAGTGGTTCTAGCCATGTGTCAACTGTGATTACACTTGGTAATATCTGTCATAGTCGGACTGCGTTGACAGCTCTGGAGAAGAGCACGGTAAAATCCACGAAAGCGAAGGTCCTAAAGAGAGTTCAATGCAATTGTTTACCACCTAGACACTTAGTCAATGTTCATGTACGTAACTAAATGCATTACATCATTTGACAGCGCAAAAATGAACAAACAACAAATCAAAAACTGCTCTCAGTGGTATTAAAGGGGCATCAAACTTGTTCCCGTATGAAGTAATATAAATAGCAATTAGTCACCTGAACACCAATTCTAAATCGATAATCGCTGTTCGTACCTGTCCTTGCGCAAACCGAATTACTTGTTTCGTGAATTCTATATGTATATATCAAAGAACCCAGCTCTCATCCAATTCATAAGCATTTATAAATAAGATCATAAAGGAACTTTATTAAAACATAAAAAACACATTAACGTTTCGAGATTTCGTCCCCTGAAAATAAAGTTGTTGTAAAGATTTTTACAAAGTTATTTGATTTGATATATTATATTACATATTATCATATACTTGTGCCTTTATCAGGGCGATAACAGGGTGACATAAAAACGATATGTCCCTGATATCGTTTTTTGTCCCTGATATCGTTTTTGTCCCGCTATATTTGTCGCTTTTTGATAAAGGCACAAGTATATAATAAACAGGTTATCATAATGGGGACGAGGCGATATAATTATTATCGCTTTCAGGACGTCATAAATGTCCCTCGTTCGCTGCTCTCACTCGTGACATTATATGATATCGTCCCTCAAGCGATAAAAATGACATCGCCTCGCCCCTCATATGATAACCTATACTTATATATATATATATATATCCAAAAGATCTTGATAACATAAGCTGGCAGATTATTCTCAAAAAAATTACGTTTTTAATTGTACTATTTTTAATAAATATTAAGAATTAAAAATAAATAAATAAATAGAATAAATCAAGTGAGATAAAATGAAATTAAAAATTGAAAAAAGAGAAGGAAAAGCTAAAATCGGCAATCTTTTCAATACAAAAGACAGTATCCTTCTTCTACCAAGGTTTCACATAATTTATCGTTTTACTTGTGCGGGATGTAATTCGCGCTATATTAGAGAAACACAGATGTTGGTGTGTTTAATACGTGAAGTGTTTAATACGTGTTGAATACGCAAGAATCTACATTTGCACAAAAACTCAAACATACATAAAAATTCTCTCAAAAATGTCAAGAATCTTCCAAACTGGACTGTTTTGAAGTATTGGATGTTGCAACGAAACACCAACGAAAACTGAAAGAGGGCTGCTACATCGCGCTAGAAAAGCCAGAACTTAATAAACAAAAGGATCATATGATAATGAACCCAACATTTTAATAAATTTATTTTGGCTGTTCCTTCTCTTTTTTAATTTTTAATTCATTTACTCTTTCATAATATTTATTGATACGAGTAATTAGAAATAATCAATCTAATATCGACTCTCTAACCATTGAGCTACCACGAATCAGATGGTGAGCTACGGTGCAGATTCATCATATGTACTGCCTAAGCGGAAGTCACGATAAGCTAAGCCCTAGCTCACCATCTGAGTCGTGGTAGTTCAATGGCTAGAGCGTCTCACCGGTCATCAGAAGGTTGCGGGTTCGATTCCCGTCTAGGGCTCAGAAATCGTTTTTCTGAGAGAACGAGCTTGACGAACGTCCACTAGTCGTCTGAGATTTACGAAGCTCCCACATGAACCGAGTTTGTGTTCGACTTTAAGTAAGATGTACTTCCAAAGCATGTTGTTAAAATTAAAGAAAAAACTAAAAAACATTGTGATTTTTTTGAGAATATATATATTTTCTTATTCTTTATTCTCTCAAGGGCCGCTCCACATAGAACTTAAAACTTACATAAACTTCAAAAGAAAACTAAACCTTATTTAACTAATACGTTTCGGGGACCAGCCCCTTCTTTAGCTCTTCTTATATATATGTATATATAGAAAATAACAAAAATATATATATAAAGTTTGACCCAAAAATCACATATACATGCATGTCATTCCTCCTTACAAGTATTGTGGTCTAACAATGTAAAAATAGAGGATGCTGCGCAGGCAGTACATAAAATAGTCATGTGATACTCCTTTTAGTATAAAAATTAGTCTAGTTCCTATAATTCCACTTTAAGAACAACTTTCGTTCTCAGAACAACAATCTTCCGCTCGAAACGTCAGAATTTTTGTACATAAATTCGGCAGTCCACCAACCCTTCTTGTCTAACATTTCTTTACTGCATGACAGCACGTGCAATTTCCTGTTAAGGTGGTCTTACAGGAAAAAAAAAAAATTTCGCTACTTCCACTGAAATCAAAAGCCACCTATACTATGATATCGGTGATGCTTGCTAAACTAAAATATAATGTTATTTTGAAAATTGTTGTCATAGCAAGCGA
>JBAHVQ010000223.1:107903-124414 GCA_036872915.1 Nanipora kamurai
GGCTAGACGGTTCTGTGCAACTAAACGAATGGTAAGTAAATAAAGTTGTAAACTAAACATGGTCATGATATATATAAAAATTCATATATTTTGGTGTTAGGGGCACTTTAAATGCGAATTTATCGTTTCAAATGCAAGTGATTTTGTTCACTTTGACAAAACAGCTTCGGAATCCCACCCTCCCTGCGGTATTGTTAAAGCAATATGGTCAGGTGACCAGCTGCAATCAGGGTCTCTCTCTCGGCGACAGGGGAGGAGAAGGGAAAGAGGGTGAAATTGTGGCTGACATGTTGAGCAGTTTCTCAGCTGTCGACGAGTGAGTTTTTGGAAACAGTGAGAGAAAAACTGCGTGTTCCCGACAACAACTGGCTTTTTGATGGACAACTATGTAAATTTACAAGAATTGCAAATCACACTTTTGAAAACAAAAAAAACCAGGGAATAATCACAAATAAAACAGTGACAATCCTTCTTTAAATCAAAAACTTTAAGGCCGATCACAGGTCAATTTGAAATGATGCCAAATATAGTCACAACTCGGAAATTGCAGAAAATGTATTGATTGCAAGTGACGCTTCTCCTGGACCGTCACAGAATACGGATCTAAACACACCGAGCGCGACGCGGCAAAGCGACGAGATTTTTTTAGACGACTAGAGAATGTTCGTCAAGCTTGTTTTCTCAGAAAAACAATTTCTGAGCCCTAGACGGGAATCGAACCCGCAACCTTCTGATGACCGGTGAGACGCTCTAACCATTGAGCTACCAAGACTCAGATGGTGGGCTACGGCGCAGGTTCGTCATATGTACTGCCTAAGCGGAAGTCACAATGATGGAAATACTTAATCTTGAACATGAATTTCGTTCATATGGGAGCTTGGTAAATCTCAGACGACTAGTGGATGTTCGTCAAGCTCGTTCTAGAACATCCACTAGTCGTCTCAGATTGTTTATCTTTACGTAATTTAAAATAAAAGCATTGTTACTTACTGAAAATAATTAATGCCGCATGAATCAAGTTCGTGTTCAGTAAAGTGTCTTTATTATATTTTAATAAAGTGTACACCAGGGACGCTTTTATGTGTTGCTGGGATCTTAAAATCGCGTCGATTTGTCGCATCGCACCCGGTGTATTTGGATCTTCGCCCACAGGTCGCTTCGTAACAAATTCTTCAACTGACACTGTTAGGCTTCAGGTTGGCTAATCATTATTAGCCGACGTATTGGTCGACATAAACAATAGATTTTTGATAAGCTTCGCAAGTTGTTACACTAGCATGTCCGCCATGACTTTTGTCATTTGAGGGTTGAGCGTATACGATCCATTAAAGTACTACGACTGTTGCAATTCAATAGGAATAGTACCTGGTCACATAGTAAGGCCAATACAAAGATACCAAACAGTATTCCTTCTATTATTAATGTTATTGTATAAATACTAGAAACAAAGAAAAAATTTAAATTATACAAAATTGCGAATACTTAACGCTCGTCAGATACGGGATTGATCCTAGTTACAACATAGAAGCATTAAATAAAACTAAAAATGCTCTCTCTCTCTCTCTCTTTTTCCACCTTCCCTCTCCACTTGAGTATAGTAGTAAACAAAAATTTGTCATATTTCATACAGTCTCTCCAGATAGTGAATGACTTACTCTAGTCGGAAAAGTCCATGAAAGTAGAGCCAGTCTTCGTTACGTTGGCAGTGTTTGTTTCATAAAAGTAGAGTCAGTCTGTGTTACGTAGGCAGTGCTTCTTCAAGAATGTAAAGTCAAAAGGTTTAGGGAACTGCCGAAACTTTGGAAAAGTAAATGGAACCACGCTGTTTCACTCCAACAAAAGACCTTCGCTCGAAACGTCAGTTCTGCTTTTTTAAAGTTTTCGTGGTTCTCTGAACATTTTGACAGTGTATGTATAAAACCCTCACAAAAAAACAAAAACAGACAAATTAAGTTCTTAATTTATCTCATGGTTATCTGACCTTGTTGACAAAAGGGCTGACTATGAAACAACAGCATGAGAGATGCTGTGCTTTTATCGTCTTTAACTCTTTTCGTCTATATATACAAGTAGGAAATATCGTTGAGCAATTGCTTTATTATTATGAAATATCTCCTCCGTTCACTTCAAATATTCTTTCAGTATATATAGATTCATACCTTTTGTCATGGATTAATTTAAAGATCCGTTTACACGTGCGATTTTGTACCTTGCGATTGTCGTTCTGACGTGGCTATGTATTCAACTCACGAGAGGGCCGAAAATAAACTGGAGCGACTAACGGGCAGATATCTTGCCGCATCATTAGGATCATAATCGCAGATCACAAAATCCCCTGTGTAAATGGACCTAAAGTCAATATCTGATTTCTAACTTTTTCAATAATTTATCCCTTACTCACTTTCTAGTTCTGGAAGCATATTCATCAGAACAATCGATACAAGGCAGTGAGAATGATATTGACCCTAATAAAATTGCGTGCAAAGATGAAAGCCCTGCAAGGAATAATACAAAGAGAAAGAATTAAATGAAAGTATGTATATTAATTAGCCAGAGATTGACCAGGCGCGAATCTCAACTTTACCTAAAATATTAAAGCCCAGCAGAGAACCCGAAACTGACATAATACTAAAAGTTTTATTAGAATCTAACGTTTCGTTGAGAAGACGTTGTGCTGTAACAACGAAACGATAGACTCTAATAAAAGTTTTAATATTATGCTATTGTTTCGCATTCTATGTTGCGCTTCAATATTCTTGGTAAAACTATGTATAGTAAGTCTTCCTTAAGGCAACTCTAACAAGGACGATATATATAATATATACAATATATACAAGGACGATATATATTCCGATATATACGCTCTAAATGTATGTATAAAAATGACCTCATTACGGTCGAGAAGACACGATTTGTTCCTGGAATTTGGTCGCACATATGACCAGGAAATGTTCCCGAATGGCCATTGCCCATGGTTCATGTACATGTATATTATATACAAGCAACAACGTAAGTTATAAATCGTAAATAAAACGTCGAATTAAATAGCGTACGAGCAACACAAAGCCATATTTTTTCGGTTGGTCTAAGAATTTTAAGCGGATTAAATCAGTGACGAAAAAGACCTAATTAATAATTTTATACTCCGTACTGAAAAACATATCAGGCCAAAATGAAAAGTTAAATGAACAAATAGGTATATTGACGATTCAGTATTCATACTGTATCAGGTTTAACGTTTCTGGAACCAGGAGATATTTACCAACTCTCTCATAACCAGGCAGGGTAAAATAAGGTACGTCGTTGTACATACTCGTTGCGTGGACGTCGACCTCTACGAAGAAAACTTTGCTATTTCAGGTTGTGGGTGGGAGTTCGGTTTTTGTCATCCACATCAATTCTGGAAGTTTGGAAGCTTGATTTTGGGAAGTTTGCGTGAGATTCCGTTAATGCAGTTGGTGTAATTTACCCAATTACTATAGTAACTCAGATGAAATTTTTTTCTAAGTTCTTTTTGCTATCTTTTTAACGTTATTTCGCTTATTCCATAATACTAAAAGCACTGTTTAGGTTTTTGCTACTGTAACATTATTCATATTTAAAAACAAGTTAATCTTTAAAACATTTGTAGGAGTTTGTGTCCACGACTGAATATATAAAAGGGATGACATTATAAAAGACCTAAAACCGGTAAATCAGCATAAATCACAAAGTACGAGGCGTCTGCGTCACAAAACATACATTGTATTAAAAACAAAACGTTGTATCAAACATCAATAGTTATGTATGAAATGGTAAACTGGATTTTTGCAAGGGTAGGACATCATATAGATCTGCCTGCACATTGGTCTTACGTATCCTCACACTGTACATCCAATGTTGCATACTATACTTACCGGTATAAACGAGAAATAGGACAAAATATTTCTGATTTCGTTCACCAACACAGTTATTAATCCTGAAAAGCAAAAACAAGATGATGGTTGTTGCATTAAAGTTTGCGTAAAAATTTGTAAACAAATACGAATACGTTGCTACACCAATAATACTAACAATACCGGTATATTAGTACTATACAGCAACAGCATATCGGTATTGCAACACGACGTTATTTAATTATATAATGCCATGATCACCTCTGTTCTTATTGCACTCAATGAGGATTTAATCTCTTAATTAACTCGCAGGGGGTCTCTAAACTTGTCCTCATTTGCATCCATGAGTGATCATCATTCGCTGAATCATATCCGGTTATGATAGTACGACCGTGGTCCTACGGGCGTTGGTATTTTCATAAATCTCTTCCTGGCTTCCTTTGTATTGGAAATTGCACTGTGCGTGAAGAATTAATTAAAAATTGCAAGTGCTTTTGGCGGAATATTCATTTCGGAGTGTGTATAACGATTTGTACTGTATTATGAATAATATTTTATCCATCACAACTGCGATTTTAAAGTGTTATTTCCTCTTAATTTCATTTCAATCAATTTTACGAGTCGAAAGAAATGTAGTCTTTCTATAAAAATATTCCAACGGTAGTACTTTTTAGCTGAATAGCACAAATGGTAATTTTTCTATATACGACATAAATGAAACTTTAGCATGTAATTAAGGAAATCCAAAATAGAAGAACCAATAAAAAACTGGTGAAATCACGTGAAAAGAAATTAAATCACTAATTTCCATCATGCCACGGTATTACATATGATAAATAAACACAACGTACCGACATACTGTCAAATAAATGAATGAAATAAACAAAAAAAACAAACTGAATAAGACAGCAATTGGGATGCACAGATTTTTCTACTAAAACTTATCAAATTAAATTTAGGAGTAGTGCGTCTGGGTTTGCCGAATAAATTGCAAAAACTAGCCATTCACAGGAAGTTGAAAAGTTTCATATTTTCTTTCTTGATATTACAAATACACGTGATGTAGATACAAGTACATGTAGAGTATCAAAATGGAACAGTGAACTTCTCATTTCAACATTCGCCATTAACAACAACACGCAAGGTAAATGTTTGAATCCACGCTCAGGTCAAACTTTTCTGTTTGCAATGTTACAATAAGACTCTTGCAATTATTACCAACACATTATACACCTCACAATTAACAGCCAACCATCAACAACTATACACAACTGTCCACAGTCATGGAACAAACTGGGTCTTAATTTAGCAAATGCAAATCCAAACACTTCCGTTCTAATCAGGCTACTGAGGCCAACACAGTTCTGATTTAATATGTATCTCAGTTGCCAGTTAGTAACAATGGCATAGCCTGGATTCAGGGAGATGCCAACCACAGATGTGGCTAGCTAAGATTCATCTATGGAGTGATGTGAGATATAATTTTGGGTCAAAAATGTAAATGTACTTAGAATCAAAGTTTGGAGATATTTAATCTCAATAGTTCAAAATTTAAAGTCTTTAAATCAGCAGCCCATATATGATTTGAGGGGTTGAGGGAAATGGTTCACAAGACGGCAGCTAGTACTGGTCAATATTTATTACTCATAGAAGTGTCTCACTTCTAGGGAGTCTGAGGGCATGTTCCCAGACAATTTTTTGAATTTTTAGATCTTCAAAACTACAGTTTAATTGTAACTTTCCCAAGATCATGACTGTACAGTTAAAATATTCTAAGTGAGGGACTAAGTTTTCTCACCAAGAATCTTTAGATGGTCAATCTCAGCAATCCAAAGTCAAAAAATATGAATGTCTCTTACTGCTGTCAATTTGAAAAAAGCTACACCTGACATGTTTTCAAAGTTCTGGTTTCCTCAGTAAGTGTTATTTTCATGTCCTCACATCAGTTCATATTCAATCCATGCCTCTTTTGGTTTGCCCATGGCACCCTCCCATTAAATATGCTATTTGTTTAAACTAGTGGTTGGTAAGTCAAGATGAACTCACATAAATTTAGTTAAGATGAATTATTGTAATTAATTTTAAACTTCAAAAAAAATAGTGAATAGCTAAGTGTAGTTAGGAACACTTCACATGTACAGTAAGTAACAATGCTTTTATTTTAAATTACATAAAGATAAACAATCTGAGATGACTGGTGGATGTTCTAGAACAAGCTCAATGAACATCCACTAGTCGTCTGAGATTTACCAAGCTCCCACATGAATGAAATTCATGTTCAAAATTAAGTATTTCCATCATTGTTATCATATCGTAACTTCCGCTTAGGTGGTACGTGTGACAAACCTGCACCCTAGCTCACCATCCGAGTTGTGGTAGCTCAATGGTTAAAGCATCTCAGTGGTCACCGCAAGGTTGCAGGTTCAATTCCCATCTAGGGCTCAGAAATCGTTTTTCTGAGAGAACTACACTGTAGCTTGACAGACGTCCACTAGTCGCCTGACATTTACCAAGCTCCCACATGAACTAAGTTCATGTTTAACATTAAGTATAAACAATCTAAAAGCTTGGGTTTTGGAAGGGTTTTTTTTTCCACTACTGTTCCTGATTTCTGTTAGTTATTCTAAAGCTGCAGTTTACTAAAATGTTAATTGCAAGGTTAAATGAAAAACATTTGTTAGTTAAATTCTAAATTCATAATTCGATGGGGAAAAAGATTAATGAGTAATTTACCATGGGCAGTGGTGGTCCATCTTCTGTATACATCTGCCACAAACTCTAAAAATGTAAATAAGATATAAAAATCTATTCTGCTGTACTGTACATTGTCAAGTGTCTACCTGTTGCCACTAGACAAACATGTACAGTATAATCCTATTTACAGGTAATAGTATGAAAACCTTAAAGCAACTGGCATGTTTCAGCAGATCTAGGGCACAGAAAGGTCATACAGTACTACATTCAAAGTAATCCCATTTGTACAAGCATGACAAACTTTCCAAACTTGCCATTTCCCATCATTTTCCTAGCTACTGTACTTTTAGTTTGTCAAGAATAAAAACTATGATAGTTTGCAGTGTGTAGGATAGCAAGTAAATAGTTGGGTCAGCTTGCTTACAGAAAAACAAGACATTATAGAAGATTTACTTTAAAAAGGATAAAACACAATTTTTTTCACTTTTTGCTCTCAATTGAGATTTGTTGTCAAGCCCTCATGACCTAGTGGTAAAACAACTGTACCACCATCCATTATTCTTGACCACATGCATGTTCAGAGAATTTTACCAATATTTGGAAAAAAGTAGAAAAAATAGAAAATTTAAAATATGGGAGTTGGACAGTTAAAAGTAAGGATACGGGTAACTCATACTCCATGTCTTAAATTTCATCTACATGTACAAACAGAGAATTCTGTTCATGATAAATGTCTATAATTTCTATTACTATAGAAACCACAAAGTGTATCAGATTCATACCTACAATGGTGTGCTCTTGGTGGCCGGTATGTCTCACATCGGGAACACACTGTCCAGTCATCTGCACCCTAATAACGTAATTATTGTTTAATACTGTATAATTAGAACATACATTGTAATGCACAACAGGAGGCAAATTATCAAAGTACTCTATCAGCTGCTTTTTATATACCTTGTTTAACAATGAGCTTCCTTGATGCATATCGGAAAAATCAAGAGTTGTACTTGGTAAAGGTACTTTGCCTAATGGTAAAAAATTAACTAAAATTACTATACCATAGAATTATTTAAGAAATCTCTAGCTGCAACAGTCCAGGATCATTTGTTTGGAGCTCAGATTTAACAATCAACTAGCTAAATCTAGGTATGGAAATTGAAAAAAAAACATACTCAAAATAATTTGAGTCACACTATTCATTCTTTTTGCTGACAAATGCTGATTACTCTCAATCTATTCTCACTAAGAAGGCAGGCCAGCAATTTTCCTATAGTCAGATTAAACTCATTGGGCATTATACTAAATACAGAAGGAAAAATACACCCTAGGCAGGAATGGGTTAAACCAATTGAGCAAATTTACAACTCTGATCTCATTTACCTTAATTTTTTTGTTGTTGCACCTTTATGGTATAGATGCAGTAGTTTGGTGGAAAGAAAGTTTAAATTTTTATTTGGACGAGCTATTATATTAAATAGGTCATAAAATAGTCGACAACCACTGTATCATGAATCTTTCAGGAACTTTTGTATAAATTGAAATACCAGGTAAACTTACTGTAAAAACCTATCAAAAACAAAATGTGCACTTTAATATCTGATACTTTGGCTAACATCAAATGATTTTACTCAAAGGGATGAGCATTGCCTTTTGAAGGGGGCAAGTGCACACTTTAATATTGCCACACAATTTTACTAGCCATTAAAGGAATAACATACTGTAAAAACCAATGAATAAGGAATAACATAAGGAATAACAGGAATAACAGAAGGAATAACATACTGTAAGGAATAACAGAAGGAATAACATACTGTAAAAACCAAATGTTTTCACTTAATATAAGGATCTCCTCAGAGCAAAAATTTTTTATAATAAATAAAAAATAATAATTTGAATGGTATTAATTTGTCCATACTGTATTTGTGTACTTATATATATAAATATGTTTTGGCTGCATCGTTTTGCTATACAACAAAGTACTGTACCTACCGGTAGTTATCATTAGTTTTTCCTTAAGTGTATTAATTATTTTATTGTCGTAGCATGTAATCTCAGTCATAGGGAAATCATGTACATTTACATGGTACCATCCACGTCCATATTAACCCATTTTTTCATTTATTTTCTTCTATCATCTATTGTCTTCACGTCTATCGTCTATAGTCTACACATCTATCGTCTCAGCGTCTATTGTCTGCACATCTGTTGCATACCGTCAATCATCTTTTGCCTCCTCACTTATCATCAAATAAATCCTTAACGAATAAATCCTTAAATAATCCAAAATAGCTGTATATGTACACATTTTATTTCAGAATCATCCTCAGGGTAATATGAAACGATAAGTTCACATTTAACCTACACATAATTTGTAAATTCCGGCCTGCGAGCGAAAGGTCTTCATCAAAGAGAAACATATATAAATAAGTTCCTGTATCTTATTCTCTTAACATTTCACCCTAACAAATGGCCTACTTTCAAAACATCTACATTCCATGTTTTGGAATTCGGTAATAACTAACCTGGTAACACTGCCTATGCAGCACACTACTTTCATTTCACTGAAAGCATTTGCTTTGATGGTTTGGAAATTATAGATAGACAAGTTTCTCTTAGTTCTCTTAAAAATCATTCAACTCAATATTAGAACTTGACAGAACTCAAAAATTTCTGACAAACTACAGTATAATCATAAAAGTTCAAAGCTTTGTTGCACTTCAATCATTATGTATAAGCATGTGTATGTGTGTATGTGTGTGCCCTATGTTACATGTATTTAAAAACTCGAAAACGGTTGTGGGGATCGCTGCAAGAATATTGGCACATCAAATTTGATCAAAACGATAAAATTCGAAAAAAATTCGAACCAAAAACTGCAAAAATAGTTACTTCCACTGTGTTAGCGAGGCAATAAACCAAGCTCTTTAGTCAGACAGTTCTCATCGGACACCACAAGCATTAGCCTGTGTGCAGACGCTTGAACCTCCGGTGCTTAATCTGTAAAGGCTACACATGCATACTACAACCCTGTTTACATCATGCAGCTAAATTATCTGGATTGTGATCATGATCGAGAGCTATCCCAGTTGCAATCCTGATTAAATTATCTGCATGTATAGGCATGCAAACAAGTTGGCAGGAAAGACCATTTACACAGAACCAATGAAACCTGAACTCCATGGTGAAAGTATTAAACAATAACGTCGTTTGCAGATACTGCAGACAAAAGAGCAATAGACACCAAATAAAGGAACAGACGACCGACGGACGGACGATAGACAGTAGACGGACAGACAATAGATGGTAGATGGACAAATTATAGACGATAGACGGGCAGACTATAGATGATAGATGGATGGACGATAGAAGATAGATGATGTCAAGATAGATGCAGATGGTACTGTATGCTGCTTACCTGGATCAGATGTTGTTGCTTGAAAATGTGAAACTGCTAGAAGTATTATGAAAATATTGAAGATAAGACCATTCACAACACCCCATATGCTGGATGAAAATGAAAATAATGAGATTAAGCAAATTAAGTACGTAATTAAACTTAATTAAGTCACTGTCCAGCAACTCAGTTATCCACCAAAGCCGGGGGGTTCTGAAGGGAAAAACAAATTTAACCCTTTAACAAGAAGAGCTCATCCCTGGGATGTAAAATTGTCTGGTGTTAACTAAAGACTTACAATACTAAAGTGCACCTTACCCCTTAATCATTTGACATAAAGGGTTTAAGTTTGGTGGTTTGCAATTCACAATTTACAACTGCAAACTTTATGCATTGCAAGCTCATAATTGATTATTTTGCAAATAGATGTTACATATTATTTACTGTATCAATCAAATGCTACTAACTTTTTTACCAGCGATTTCTACTCAATTGTGTTTGATGACAATGCAATTTGAAAATGCAAACTTCTGTTTCAAAACTGTTAGGGGTTTGACCTCAAATGTAATATAGAAATAGGCCATATGTTACTTTATTTATTCAATTTTGCCTTACTTATTGCTCCCAATTTATGATTGTTTGTAATGACTCACCAGCATCAAATTTAACTCTTCTTTGCTATAATTCATATAGTTAGGTTCCATTAGGCTTTATAGATGTCTTACTGCTTTTAAAAGCAACTTTTGTGCATGACCTTAGAGATAAGTATCTTTAACTTTGCACAAATGAAAATTTTGCAAGTTCTTACACTTTGAATTTCTCATTCAAACTCAAATGCAATTATTATAATGTCAGTGTATTTAAGTTCTATATCATTCAATATTCATAAATATCTATTTTTTTAATATTTAATGTCAGAGCACTAAATTAGGTCAACAGACAAATAAATGAAAAGATCAGCCCAATATTCCTCTTTCGAGATTCGAATATACACCAGCTGCTTTCCACACAACAAACTGCACTAATTTCAGTATACAGGTATTGCTACCAGAAAGAATAAAATTCAACATCCCACCTCCTAGACCTTTACTCAGCCAGCCCTCAAGCTGTCCTTCTAGGTGATAATGTCTCAAAAAAACATGTAATATCTCAAAGATTTCCTCAAAGGTGCAGGCTTCTTGGTTGTTGATGCATCACAAGTCATGTACAGTTCATGTCTCATAAATTAAGAACAATTAATTGATTGTGTGTACAGTTGTATACTGAATGCTATTTTTGTTTGCAGTACTTTGAGAACTTTGCAGAAGTGTTTCAAAATTGAATTGTCTTAGATCATAGATTTTACACTGTGTGTGGGTCATAAACCATGAGTAAACTTTGATCAGCCATCTCAACTATTATTTACCTTGGCCAATAAATTCATTGCAAGAAGATGTAGGTATTTCATTCTTTATCATAAAATGTATCTAACCAATTCGGATTTAGAGTTCTTGCTTCTTAATAGGGTAAATGACCAAAACCCATAATATGGAACCAATTACTTGTGGTCATACAGAAATACCAAGTCAATTAAAGGATTAATTCAGAACTGTGGCTTCAGAAATCACGTTGACCTCTGCTGTCTTCAATTTCTAACTGTTCAATCCTCTTCGCATACACCGTTCCATATTATGTAAACAAGAAAAAAGTCATTTACTGTACATGTAAGAACCATAATGAATCAAAGGTGATCCAGATTTACAGTGCTGTACATGTACATTTGATTTAAATTTAGACCTGACCTTATGTCAATAGCCTTCACACTTAGTATTTATTGGTCAAAAAACAAATAGCAACCTTTCAGTTAAAAAAACAAAATTCTTTAAGAGAACCAAGTGTTCTTCATCAGCAATTCTAAAAAAAACTATTAAGGAAAAATTGGCAAAGGCACAGTAATATAGCATAACCAACTTGAATACAAGTCATGTATATATACATCTTTAGTTTCTTTGTCACATACAATGCATGACTCACGATGTATAATACAAAACCCACTCATCCACGACATTAAGGTGTACAGAGTAACTAAACACACATACAGTACTATGCTTGAACCATAATCCAATCTGGATTATGAGTAGGACGACCAATCACATTATTCAAGCTATTTTTCCTACCAAATATTGTTTATCAATCATCACTTGTAATGGCAAACTAATTTAATATGCTGAGGAGTTGCGATGATGACATCTATGATCTAATTATGTTTCTTTAAAAATTTAAGCCTACGACACAATAGACAAGTTTTAGAACTGTTGTTTCGGAAACGTTGCTAATGTATCGTTGGCACACGTTAGAGCATGTTTCATCCTTGGAAACCTTTTTCCAGAACGTCTTAAAAAATTTCGGAAAGCTTGTTTTCTAAACAAAGTTTCGGAAACTTTTGCTAATTTATCCTAGGCCTGATTAGTTTTCAGGTTTTGACTCTCTAAGAGTTCCAGCGAAGAGTTAAACCCTACTGGGTTATCCATAAACTTATAAAATTATAGAGGGAACAAAATATCTGTTTTCGTTACTTGTCTTCAAAAATTGTTCACTTGACAGCTGGTTCCCGTGATCAGCACAACGATAAGCAAGTCACTCTAAACAAACCCGATGTGTCAAAATATGCCAAAGAAACTTACCTGTTTGACATTGTCGGTACAACCACATGCTCAATAAAACAGTAGTCTGCATATACAACACAAACATAAGTCAATGCCACACAAAATATCCCACAAGGTTCTTTCAGAAAGTATACCATATTGTTACACCATTGAGAACTAAATTTGATTGATGGTTACTACCCCTTCACAACCATAAGCGCTTCGTTTATCCCGTTTACCCTCGCGAAGTGCCGTTGTCTCATACAAATTTAGCCTTCGTGGCTACAGCGGTTTTAGCGGCTGCAGGTTTTAGGGGGGGTTGTACCTTGTGGAATCTCCATGTCACAGAATAAATGACTTACACAGCCACCGTAAGTCATACATTACTGTAAGTCATACACTACTGGTGTATGAGGAAAAGAGGAATACCAGAGAAATTAGTAAGAATAGTTAAAGCAACATATGAGAAGGTGACAACAAGCGTGAGAATGCCTTTTGGCGATACAGAAGAGTTCGAGATCAAAGTTGGCCTGCATCAAGGATCAGCTCTGAGCCCTTTTCTTTTTATTTTGGTACTGGATACACTTACTGGTCATATTGGAACTGCAATACCTGACGATATTGCATTGATTGGGAAAACAAAAGAGGAATTACAGAGAATAATCTTGAACTGGCAAAACGAATTGAAAATAGGAGGTTTGAAGATGAGTGCTGAGAAGTCAGAAATTCTAGTGATGGAAAGAAAGCAAGAAACAGTCGTTAAAATAGTGGACACTAATGGTAGGGAGCTAGGGCAAGTGGAGGATCTCAAGTACCTGGGCTCAGTGATGGAAGCTGAAGGAGGCTCGTGGAAAGCAGTGAAGCAGAGAGTGAAGGTAGCGTGGATGAAATGGAGGGAAATGTCGGGAGTCACCTGCGATAAAAGGATGCCACGGAAGTTAACATGCAAAATATACAGGACAGTAATAAGACCGGTGATGTTGTAGGGAGCGGAATGGTGGACAATGAGGAAAAAAGAAGAGAATTTGTTGAGAAGAACGGAGATGAGAATGTTGAGATGGATTCTAGGAGTGTCATAGAAGGATAAGATTAGAAATGATGAGATCAGAAGAAGATGTGGTGTAGCAAGCATTGCAGAGAAGGTTAAGGAAGCAAGGTTGAGATGGTATGGACATGTGATGAGGAGAAGCGAAGAAGAGCCAATTAGAAGTTTAATGGAACTAAATATAGAGGGAAACAGAGGACGGGGTACACCAAAGAAGAGATGGTTAGATTGCGTGAAAGAAGATTTAAATGAGAATAGACTAACATCAGATATGACGATGGATAGAGGATATTGGAGAATCAGAATCCGAGCAGCCGACCCTGGGATAGTCTGGGGCTAGGGCTTTGTAAAAAAAGAAGAAGAAGAAAGCCACAATTTTATTAAGGGGGGGCTACGCTCTTATCTATGGAGTGATGCGGAATGTAATTTCGCCTCGTCACTTTTGCGTCGAAGATGCAAACTCACCTAGGAATTTGGAGATACTTATCCTCCCAAGTTAATTCAACATTTAAAGTCTGCAGATCAGCAATCGATACAGGATTTGGTGGGTGAAGGTTGGAAATTTTTGAAATTTTAGAGCTCCGAAATCGCATTTTTTCTAAGGCATGACTGTAAACTAGGCAAGAGAGCTACATCTAAGTGAGAGGCGGAACTGATTCTGTGACCAAGAGTCTTGAGATGGTCAATCTCAGCAATCTACGTATAGACAAAAAATATGAATGTCTCTTATAGTCATCGATTTGAAGAAGCTACACCCAACATATTTTTTGCCCACAAAACTACGATTGCACCCGATCACATCCCCCTGAAGACATGGCTCTTGGGCCATGAGGGTTGAACTGCAAGTTAATTGAAACTACAGTGATCCGGGTTGGTTTTTCAGACCATTCTACAGGAAAGATTTCATCTTATAAGTAACAAGTGTATCGACCAAACGTCATTTGCGTAAAATTGTAACAGAACACAGCATGTAATCATTTTGCACACCAGATACAAGTCGTGCCACGGACAGCGGAGTTGGGGATCAAGGGGGGCAATTAATTGCTCCCCAACTTTTTTGGAATTCTTGTTATTTTCAACATCGATTTGTTTTCATCAAATTGATGAACGTGCAAAACCAGAATTAAGAAATAAAAAGAAAGAAAAACAAGCAAAAACGCATTGAAGATGTCCCATTAAAAAGAATCGTTACAAGGTGGACTCTTCCCATTTTATTACACCCCCATTTTGAAAAATGCTGAGATCCCTGCATATTTATCTAGAATAAAAATACAAAAGTAACTTGAAATTAATATGATTTTACCAAATAAAATTATTACATCTTTGATACGTAGACTAACATTACTCAAAATTACATCACTTTCAGGGTAAAAATTCGATGGCAGCAACTAATAACGATTCTGTTCACTACGGAGAAAAAATTTCTAAAGGTGACTAAATTGGTAAGAGGTATACGTAACGGTCAACCTGCAGAAAATTTTACATCACGCTAAAAATAATAGACTGGTCTATGATGAGTATTTTGACTTCAGAATAAAATAGCATGAGATCGAATTAGAACGCCGACGGCGAATCTCGCCACGGAGTTGTTAGACAATTTCTCTTGATTATTTTGCCATATTTGAAATTTGTGGTGCACTTGTCGCGTTTACTTCTTTGCGTAGAACCCTCGAAATCTCAAACCCTGAGGCACAGAACAAGTAATGATCCAAACGTCGAACTTCGAGGATTTTTTAATCGGCATTTTACATGTCCGGGTCTGATATGTTTTTGTTGAGGGACATTTGTCTTCTCGCATAGCGTATGGCAAAGGTTAAGTCAGCGCCGGATTTAGGCATCGGCAAGCTGAGCAGTTGCCCAGGGGCCTCCACATAATCCATCAAAAAAAAATTTGTAAGGAAAAATGTATTTGTGAGTGCCTGAATGATAGTCTTTATGCTTGAAGCACAGGAATTTCGCAAATTCTTATAGTCTTATCGATTGATCATGTGCTAGCTTATTTAGATTCTTTCTACTTGAAACATAGGAACTAGATCCTTATATGGATTGATCATGATGTTTATAGATGTATATTTTTATTCAGATTCTTTGTTCTTGAAAAATATACTTTATGGATGACGGTAAATATGTCTTGTCATCTTTTTACATTAGTATTCTAAGGTAGGGTGGGCCTCCACTATTGAGGCTGCCCAGGGGCCGCCACATGTCTAAATCCGGCGTTGGGTTAAGTCGTCTTTCCTATAGTGGTGCAATAAAAAGAATCAACAAAATATTGCATATTTCTGAAGAATGTCGTGTCTTTATTTCAATATTTCGGCTAGAAAGTGAACTTTACTGATGGGCGTTTGTGGGTTAAAAAAATTTTCCTGCCAATCAGTAGAACAAAAAAATTTTGCACTTTGTTGCCTTAAATTTCAAAAAATTCTCGTTCATCCCTGCCTGAGTCTGAACACTATTTCGTGGACGCTAGCCAGAAAGCGGACAGTGGTTGAAATACAAACGTCAGAGTTTCCAACCAGTGGCGTCGTGCCCACGGAGGTGGGGGAGCTCAACTCCCTAACTCAATATTTATTGGAAGTTTTTTGATTGGCGGAAATTTAACAGCTTTCGGGAAAACTAGCTCATTCATCAAAATTAGATGAGAAACTGTAACATGATATAATAAACTGATGTTATCAGGATCAAAGGACTTTTTATTTACCCAAAAAATTATCTGTTAAAATAAGTGCAATCACACTGTAACGGTCCATTTGTCGGAAAACTCACCTCCCTGCTCTACTGGAGTTGTCCAACGACATCTTTTTACCTCCGCCAACGGAGTTGGACGGAGGTTATGTTTTCACTGGCGTTTGTATGTTTGTATGTTTGTTAGCAACCTA
>JBAHVQ010000223.1:124514-137614 GCA_036872915.1 Nanipora kamurai
ATTTTGGGGTATCTAGGTCAAAGGTCAAGGTCATGGAAAAACTAAAAATCGTAATTCCACGATAAATCTTCTTACCAACATCATATCAACTTCAAACCAAAACTAAAATGTGTATCTATCGATTGAGCCTCTATGTCACATGATGCAGTAATATCGATACCCTTCACTGGTGGGTGTTGACGGAGGTATGCGCTCTCTGAGTGCAATGCACTTGTTTTATTATGTGCCCTGGAGCACGTGACCCAGTTACCTTTCGACACTGACCAAATATAATCCTAACTCTTGTCTTAACAAAACGCTAATCTAACCCTGATCTTTAATATGTCGATTATGTTCCCAACATCAGGCCAGAGATAAACATATGTTAGACCGTATCTAAAATAAACCATGGTACCAATTCACACTTACAAGTGCAGTCCAGTTATAGTTTAAGTAAGGTCAGTGATTGCCTTTGTATGGGAAATCATCTTCTCCTTTATTGGGCCCCCAGGCAGCCGAGCTTGGTAACTGAAAGAAATTTATCCTACAGCAACACGACATAGGGGCCAATTTCCCTCAGAAATTTGGCGATACATCAAACGCAATAATAAGTGCAATGCCAACCTATCTTACGAGTTTAATTCTTACACCTCGTGGTACAATTTAGGCTCAGATGAATATCGCTGCAACAATTTTTTCCTGGAAATGTGAGAATGTATCTGATAAAATACCGAATGCCTCCGTTAAAACTGGATAGACTCTATCCTTTCTGTCTTCCACAATCGCATTCTCATCGGACTTCAGTAAAAATGAAAAGTTAACAAAACACATGTACGTTGGGTACGTGTATTCTCATTGAGATTGGAGTGAATCATTACTTACTTAGGAGAACAACTGTGCTTATTTCAATTGTTTTCTCGTGACTATGTACTTAGTTGACTTGAATTGGTTGGAGTATTGTTCAGTAGATGGACCTTACTTGCAAGGATAATGTTTGTCAATATTACCTGCTTTGGGAAATCTGTCAACAATGAATCACCAGTGCTCTGTATACATGGAGTACCGAGCAGTGAGGTTTAGCAGGAGACTGCAAGAAAGCATTTACTTCATGGTAAGGAGGCCAGCTGGGTTTAAGAAAACGTTAAAAGCTAGATGCTCAGGTCTCTAAGAAATCTGTCGCATTAACCTATATTTGCCCAACATTTATTAGAAAATGGCAACTATGGTATAAATCCAAGAACCAGTCAGTCAAAATATTCTACGCATACCGCTAATGTGCTTTTTTTAGTTACATTGAGAGGTTCGAAAGGTTTGCGGGTGAGGCACGGCCTAGAATATGGTTGAGGGAATGGATTAGGGAGTAATTGTTATAAGTATTATTCCATTAAAAAAAATGTCGAATATAACTAAAAACTTTTTAACAGAACTCAATATGGTTTATGTTCATATAAAATTTATTAATTCGAGCAATCAATCGGCGTTTTCGTTTCACAACCTGATTTCAAATATTCGTTTTTATTCGCTCTTTTCAGTCGGAAGTGAACATTCGGTTTGCTCAACTGCAAATCGAATACTCAGGAGTAAAAACGAATACTGAGTATTCGAAATTCGGCGAACGGCCCTAGTATAAACGAGCGTAGGCAGTAAACAAAACAGTTTTCATTAAAATTAAATACGCTTCATTTTCTGAAGACGAGCCTTTTTCTCGAAACGTCAGAATTGTTCTACGTATATTCGGCAATCTACTCACCTTTTAACTGGCTATAGGGTCTGAAGTCGACTGAAAACTTTTGTTAAAGGGTGAATCGAAGAAACTCTCCATCCCCACTCAAAATTATACGGCCACGGCACACCACTTCTGCTTAGACCCGCTTGAGATGTGAATAAAAAGACTATAGCAGGCGCCGCGGAGCCCATGGGCTAGGGAGGGCTTTAGCCCCCCACCTTTTTGATGAGATAGGGCTTAATTTAGTAGCACAAATATATTTGAACTTAGTGCAAAGGAGCTGTTTGTTTGGTTGTTCTTTTTCGTTCTGTTAAACTAGCTTTGATAAATAATTAAGGATTATTCGGGGCCGTATCAATGACCAGTGCCCGCACAAGCTGCCCAGTGTCTCATTCTTGTAATCAGCTTAAGCATTCATTTTAAAAATGAACACATATTTGCCAAGATAATGAATACACTAACAACAACAACAAGGAATTAGATTATTTAAGAATAAGTTACATGACATAAAGTATTAATATCTTTTTGTTCGCTGTAGAATTTTTTCTCGGAGATGCCATATATTTTATAGCAGGTCATTAATTATAACAAAATGTTCGGGCATTAAAATGCTATTTCAGGGATCTAGATTTTAGACATTTTGGGGGGGCATGGCTACCCTGTATAAACAATTTCAGCCCCCCACTTCTAAATAGCTTCCGCGGCCCCTGCTATAGGGAGTACAATGATACGAGAGCTGTAGGGCGGCACGCCCCTCAAAACGACGGGCAAATGGTTATTTGGGCAATTTTAGCTTAATCATTAGTGAAAATGTATATCACATTGTCTTTTGTGCTTTTTTATTTATGCTCAGCGCTGAGCAATGTAATTAATTTAATACGGGCAAATTTAGGTAATTTGCACGTTCAAATCCTGCTCGAGTCAACTTTTCCAGTTGCCTTCAGTAGTGTAGGATAATTGTGAATTAATCATTTCAAATTTACGTCAGTTCCCCGTAAAAAATTCTTTGGCTTCTGAAATTTGAAAGAATTTTAGCACCACCCTGAGACATCAGCAGCGAAGCAATGATATCTGCAAAAAAATTCGTCTGCAAAGTAACATCTTTGACAGAAATAAAGCTTTGAATCATTGCTGTTGTCGTCCATTTTGTTTATCTGTGTGTCTTCGGCTATTTTTGGTCCTAAGACATCTTATAACCTGCAACGACCTTCCAAACCATCGACTCTGTAGAAAATATGCGTACAGTTTATGGATATCTCTCAAAGAGTTCTGTCCATGAGCCAAATCCTGTTTCACACCTAAATTCGAGGTGTCTATATATCGTACCCGGAAGTGTCGACATAGACGACCATTTGGGCCTCGACTGGATAGAAACACAGCCACTCAGTTCCTTATTCTCTGACACAGCCCTCAGGACCAATCGACGAATGTCACTCCCTTCCCTCGAATATCAACCCGGTTAAATAGGTTGAAAAGAAATTTCCTTATTACTTGAGAAATATTAGGCTTGGCTGAACAGAAATCAAAAGTGTACTCACACCAAAATTTTGAAGGTGCCTGTCTTGTTTTTATACTTCGGCATAGTTTTTGCGATTTTTCAGCCTGACCAAGTAAAAATTCCTGCTTGGTTAATAGATATAACCGTTTACTGGGATTACTTTGTAAACCTGGCCCAAGATTTAGGTCAAGCTATCGTGACGGAAAATCACCATCTAATCAGCCGCTAACTGACCATTTCACTTCTCTATTCATAGTTCCTCTATGAAACTGGATACGCTGCGTACATATCGCTATTATGTTGAAAAGGTCAAAATAATTTATAAGTAGAGCACATAAATTGATATATGACATAAATAGCTAACGAGAGAATTATTATTTGATTGATAAACTACATAAACTGCGTAGTTTTACTATGGTAAATAAGGTCCAAAATGAAAGCAAAAAGTTTTCACTTATGAAAGAAATTGCTCTTCACAAGTTTTTTCACTTAAATTGTTGTCAAAAATTATTAAGTGCAGAAAGAATAATAATATGAGAAGATTCATTTTCTAAGAATCTACTAACGACTGAAAAGTAGGTGGGTATGGGGGTATTATGAGATTTCAAAACTGATTCCCATGACTTTACTGCGTCCTTAATCTGCATCTTTCTACCCAATTTTCTACCCATTAATTTAAAATTAATGAGCTTTCACTCTTATACCCTCCGTCTTACTGAGCCTATTTTAGTTATATTTACAAGACCTAATCTGAAGTGAAGTTCCATGCAACTTGAGACAATCTCGGGAGACGGTATTTGCGCCTTATCACGCTTGAGAAGTGATAGCTCCCGAGATGTGCGATGTGGGAGCTGGATATATACAAGACGACCAAGAGACGTTTGTCAAGCTCGGTTACTCAGTAAAACGATTTCTGAGTCCTATACTTGAACCGAACCCGCAACCTTCTGACGACCGGTTTGACGCTCTAACCATTGAGCTACCAAGACTCAGATGGTGAGCTAAGGTGCAGGTTCGTGCCTAAGCGGAAGTCACGATATAATAATAATGATGGAAATACTAAATACTGAACAATGGTGGTCTTGGTAGTTTAATGGTGGGTTCGATTCACATCTAGGGCTCAAAAATCGTTTTTCTGAGGTTACGAGCTTGACAAACGTCCATTGGTCGTTTGATATATACCAAGCTCCCACATGAACCAGATGAGTATTTATCCAGCACTTAGTATTTCCATCATTATCATATCGTGACTTCCGCTTCGGCAGTACATATGATGGTAGCCCAATGGTTAGAGCCAGTCACCGGTCATCAGAAGGTTGCGGGTTCGATTGCCGTTTAGGGCTCAGACATACTTTTTCTGAGGCGACGAACTTGATGAACGTTCATTGGTCCGTCTCACATGAAACATTGAACAGAACTTTATCAATAGCTTGTATCATCTTTATTTCACTGTACTTGACAAGAGCATAAAATTACACGACATAACACTATTAAAATAAGCTTTTCTGTTGTGCAGGTGAAATAAATTCTTCATTACAAACATCTTAAGTATGTCTTTTTTTTTCCATATGTGTTACCCTAATTTGAACCCAAGTTTATGCTGATCAATAATGTTGTACCAGCAGATCTAAAAATAGCTTCGGTTGCTTGGATGAAGTGCAAGATTTGTTTATGTTAGTCGGAATAACTTATATCTTGTCAAACCAACAGTATCTAAGCCAGACCTTCTTACAAACGCGTTTTATCAATCTGAACTCCGTATTTTGATTTTGAGTTAAATTTGCTTATGTTGAGTTCGTTGACTTTAATGTGTACAGTTATCGACGTTACTTAAGATGGTGACTTCGTTCTATTCCAACGGTACCCTTTGTGAATGCCGGACTGACCATCACCGATGTTCGATAATTGCGCTACTTTCACCAAGAATATTCTTTTTTCAAGCATTGTTTATAATAAAAATAGCAGCCGATGAAACGACGATCGGACTTGCAAAATTAGCGAGATAGGATCGTAGGAACAGCTAGACAAAGCAGATAAAAAGAACGCTCATTTAAAGTTTTTTTTTCTGTTGAAGATGTGCTTTGCAGACGAATTTTTTACAGCTGTTCTAAGATTGGTCATCATACTCCTTAATTATCTGCTTCTAAAGTCTGAGGACCCACTTTTGAGAAATTGTTGCTAAGATTTGTGTAAATCCCAGCAACCTGTCGTGATGTCTTGTTCGATAACTCAAAATTGTTTGTAACTATTAGGAACATGAAAAGTCTGTTTGGATAACGAAAGTAATAGTGTTCGGGTAATAATAATTGGTTAATAGTAATCGTGTTCATTTGATAAATTTTTATCCCAACAAATTCCTTTGCATTCATGGTGAAATAACGTTTCATTTCCAGTTTCGGGAGAGGCGTCAGACCTCAAACCAAAAGATGAAGTAAAACTCGGGAAACATAAAAAAATCAAAAGTTGTAAAACCGGTTATGTAGTTACTAACCGATATCTAGTTCATGGTTAAAATATATGGGAAATCGATTTTTCGACCCGAATATCAGCGGGCAGTTTTTAGAGAGACTGCCTCTTAATAGAATTAAACATCGGGTTAAACTCAACAACATGTCAAGTGCGAGACAATCGATTATCAAGCAGCTGGCAACAAAGTTTTCGGGCAAAAAATAGAGTTGGAGGATCTATGATCAATATACATTGTTCAAAAATCTAATTACACGCTTTTTTATCCACTTCGAATCATTTGTATTCACCATTTTCAGATACACTGACTAACACTGTCTACATTACAGGTTGAAGGCTTCCCAAATGATCGTCATGGCTGGAATCCGCTCCCGTATGGCTGGAATCAACTCCCGGGTTATGGAACAAAGAAAACTGTTTGACTTATAAATCGTCTAAATTAAGTTAAACGCAAAACAATAATCCAGAGAGGATAAGCACGTTGGATAAAACAATCCCTCCCCCCCAAACAATCCAATTGATGTTAATTATAACGACACAGTGCACTGACCTGTGGTGTAGTACAGGTGAGTTCCCGGGTACCAGTTGAACATGACAAATAACCGAATCATACAGGGGTTTCAGTCACTGAATCTTAGAATAAAGAATAAAGTATTAATATGACTGAATCGCAATTTGGGTAAGTGAGTGTGGAACGTCAGATCAGATTAAGGTCAGCTGATCATTCTTTCTTTCCGTTGCTAGGGAACCTTATCGTAATCAAGTAGGATTGTTTTTATTTTTTATTACTTCGGTACTCCAACACAAGGACGGACTTTCGTGAACGCATGGATTCTATAAACGAGAAATTATAACTGCTGTAAACTATTTATTGAAGTTACCTTACTCAAGTTAACAGAACAAAGCGATTGTTACGTACATACAAACTATCCGGTAACCAAAACAGCAAGACGTCACAAGGAGGACATGGTGACAAGCGTAAAAAGTCGTCCCAAATTATATAAACTATGGTATATTATCCCTGACAGACAGCTTCACGTTAAAGAGATCGGTTTACCAAGATAAGACATGAAAATTCAATTGGCATTTTATTGTCAGAATATCCAAAACGCATCATCCAAAATCATCAGCTGGGAACTTTACTTATCGTTGTTTAATTGATTTAACGCTATCGATTATTCGTGCGGACATTGTTGTTTTGAAATGTTTTCTTTTACAAATTCGATACTGCAGTAATGAACGGAACTTAGTTAGACAACAATACTAGATGAGAACTGTTTGAGGTGAAATGGTAACAGGCAATCCAAGTCCTTCTTGAACAACAATGACGTGTTGAGATAATGTATCACTCGATAACTAAATGAAGTGTAATTCCCTGGGGACAACGCCATATGAAATACTTAAACAAATTTCCTGTTCTGCCTTTCTCAACCAATCAGAGAAACAATAACTGCGCCCCCGTTTCCTTTGGGAATAAGAAATTGGACAAGTAGCCAATAAGAGCGTCAGGAACAGTGAAGAGTGTCTCCTTGTCTTTCATCGTTGCTATAAATCGTTTCTGTGCTTTTGAGTACTGGATCCAATATATCGCCACATTTTTTTTAACTTCAACTTGGAATTTTACGCTGTGGGAGACCAACTTAGAAGCATTAGGGTGCAAACGTTCTTCATATTGAAGGATTGTTTCTCTTCACAGTATCCCACGAGGATAAACAACAAAGGTAGCAATTAACTAGTCTTGTTTGGTTGTGGTGTCGTCAAGTTGCTTGCCATGAGAAACCATAGCCGACTTACAGATCGAGATTTTGACAAAAGCGGAGGCGAAGAGCTGGATGAAGGTGTTATTGAAGTACAAGTAATCCCTCAAGATGACAACTGGGGAGAAACGGCCACGACAATCACTGAAACAACAGGAACTTCAGTAATAAGCGGAATAAGTGAAACAAACTTAAGCGATATTGGGAAAGATTTTCGACCTTGTCGTTTCAACTTTCGTCGCCACTTAGGCTTCGCTATCACTGTTTTACTTGGCTTAATGGGAGTTCTCTCACCAGTTGCCTTTGTCGTGATACCTATTTTGTTGTGGCAGACCGAAGGATGTTTGGACGAGTGTGTGGGACTGTATGGATTGTATATGAGTTTAGGATTCAGAGAAGTCATTCTTATTGCTGGTATATGGGCGCTTTATTTTCGAAAACCTCGTATTAATTTTCCAAGAGTGAATCGTTTGAAAGTTGGTGTAATGGGGCTGGCTTTTATCGTCGTGATGTCCTACTGGGTGATTTACGGTTTCCGAGTTCTCGAGAAAAGAACAAAATCATCCATATCAATCGCACAGTTTGCTGTTTCGTTGGCAGACACGTTGTTATTTGTGCATTACCTTTCCCTGGTTGCTCTGTGGTTTCGACAAAGCAGAATTACATTTACCATGAAAGTTATCCGAAGCACGGATGGCGTGAGTCGCTTTTATAACGTTGGTATCATGTCGATACAGCAAGCGTCCGCTTTTGTTCTCAATCACTATTACAAAGATTTCCCTGAGTACAACCCTCTGTTAATGCGGATCCCATCGGCTCGTAATTCACAAAAGAAAGAAACAACGAACATTAAATTCTATGACATCGACGGTAAATTGGCAAACGATTCATCTACCGCTAATTCCCGTGCACGAGCGGTTATTGCTGCGACTGCACGAAAACGCGAGTCAAGGCATAATGATCGTTTTTACGAGGAAGAAGAGTACAACAGGAGAGTGAAGAAGAGGCGAGCTCGACTGATAACAGCAACTGAAGAAGCGTTTACCCATGTCAGGAAATTGAAACTTGAAAGAAGTCCTTGTGTTCCCTTAGATGCTGAGGATGCCGCTCAAGCCATCTTTCCTTCCTTGGCACGACATTTGCAGAAATATTTGAGAACAACGCGGCAACAATATCGGTACTCAATGGAATCTATACTTAAGCATCTTGCGCACTGTTTGATCTTCGACCTTAGCCCCAAAGCTTTCCTCGAAAGGTACGTTGTCGATCAACCGTGCGTCCAGCTGCTGGCAGAAAATATCAAAACGTGGAGTTTGATTTGTGAGGAAAAACTTACTTCGAACATTTCGAAATCGACCGTATTTCAACTTCGACGAGACGAATACTCACTGGTGGTCACTGTGAACGAACTGCCACAATACGATATAACCGAAGGGGACTTCGATTTTGATGACAACCAGTTTGTTTTGCGTCTCAACTCGGAAACATCTGTTTAAACTAATTCAGTTCCAAGGTTTCTACTATCTCAAGTTTTTAATATTTTATACAAGAATAGGAACTGTCTTGTTAAGCGTGCCTGTCAAAAATCTTCCCCTCAAAGCTGCTCGTTCAGGTGCGGTCGTTTTGCTGCATGGCGAATTGTAGGACCAGCAGTAAATTTCAGTGAGAATACAAGTCTTATAACAATGCCATAGAAATGCTGAGTTGAACAAAGTCACGGTTAGTTGCCTGAAAAATACAGCCAGACAATTCTGAGAGGCTTGTGAATAATTAAACCATTTTGTATGTCTCATGGGAACCGATTACCTGCTTTCGTAAAATGTCTGGGTAGATAAACATAGGCGTTTTGTTCCAGGTATGGCAAGGACTTTGCTTGCCCGTTTTTATCTTGATAATTTTATTGGTGACCCTTTGGTAAAGGTGGACGATTAGATTTGAAGTGAATTTAATTTCAGTTCATAGTCGAGGGATCAGAGCTCCTGAACAGCGCGTGGGCGAAGAGACCATCCATTGAACAACTTGTCATAATTCATAAACAGCCGTAAAAATTGTGGTGAATTTCACACAAGTCTGACAATAGAATATTGAATTTTGTTTTGCGTGGTATTGATTTTATTCTGACGTTCAATGTAGAGTCGGTATGTGTTTGATCAACTGATTCAGGAGAAAATGTTTCCTTAATTGGCTTAAACTATTCGAATCTGATCGAACGACTATTTAGCTTGATTAGCAGACGGTATGTACGGTGTCATAGCTCAGGAGCGAAATGAGTACTACCTTTGTACTGCCTAATATAAAATTGCCACTATACCATTGAGTGTGGAAATCTACTACAACGAAGATATTACCTTCCAACATCTAAAAATAAATTAGAATAGGAGATTTTATTGCCTTATGCGAGGAAGACCGGATACTTCTAGTCGGAGGATACGTGTATAACAGGAGAGTCAGATGTCTTCTGACCCAGCTACGCGCAGGGTATATATACCTACTGTATATGACTTGCCACTTTGCCAGAAAACTGTCGGATATCGAAACTTGGGTCTAGCGTCACTTAACAATTTCCTCTTGTCCTGGTGATATTGAAGTCTTGCTGTACAAACATATGTACAGCAAGATTTCAATGTCGTAATGTTCTCGAATGGGATCAAAGTGATCACCGCAAATTGGCAAAATCCTCGACGAATCAGTCAAACGTCTGAAGAGAAAAAGTAAACATTCTACTGATTTTTATAAACAATTAGTTTGTCAATAGCCATCTGCGTCCCCCATCTGGTCATTAGATATTGACTTATATTTGACAGGCATAGGGCAAAACATGAACTGAATAATTTTAGGACAAATTTTTAAGCTTGCCTTTTCCTCCTATTCAACAAAATATTTTGTTACACGTCCATAGCTATGGGAGCTTGTAAAATTATTGATGAAAGGCTCGAGATTATAAACATGTGACTATTGTCGCTGATGGTTTGGGAACAAATTAAACGGCGTCCGTCGATCGCAAACTTTTGGCAACGAGGCAAGGCTTGATCAGCCGAGCTGTTGCCCTGCAATCTGGCCCTTAAAGCTAAAACTAAAAAAAAACGTATTTTGCCACTTCTTGTCTGGAAGTGCTAATCATATCTAACTTTTCAAATGTTGACATTTTAGTGAGGGTAAGCTAAATATCAACGGTTCGATCTTAATCGTACATCAAATCCATGGTTGAAATTCATGTTAGAAACATGTAATTCGTAATGACAAATCAATGTAGGACTTTCCCACCTTTCAGAGTATTGTGAGATGCGAGAAAAATATCTTTAGGCCAAGTCTCGCGTTTTTTGCATATTTTTCCTGACCTCAAGGAAACGATCTTCATCAGGTTGGTTTACTGTGAGCATGGTTCGTACGATATGGTCTGCTAGAATTTCCAAAACGTTTCCACAGAAAAACGTTCCACAGCCCTTACCTTAAAATTTCCGAAACCAATTTCTTAAAAGTAACACAAAGATAAATCTAATGACCAAACTCCACTGCTCGCTGCCACGATAAATGTTTAGCGCTTTGGAAACAAAACATTTCTTTGCAAGCTACACAAAATCCCATGGCTTTCCATAGCCTAGTAGACCAAAAATCAATTTAAATACATTGATCAATTTCCAAAACATTCCAAAATGCGTACGAACCCCGTGAGAGGATCTGAATATTTTGATAGAAAAATTTCAGTTATGTAGCCCTTGTAAAAGCCTCAGATTGAAGAAAACTAAAAGCTGTAGTGGATGACTGATACAAACCAGCGGTAGAGAAAAGTGAAATGCTTTGTTGGAAAATTCAAATGTGTTTGCGATGTACTCAGAGTCCTCACATAGACATACGGTATGTATAAAAAAGTTTACCTATTAAAAATTATGGTTATTTCTGAGAAATCACTTGCTGCACAAAAGGTAATGGGTAAACAATATTAACGAAGCATCGCTAGGGTAGCGGTTTTTTTAGCACACACTGTATATAATCGTCGGATAGATTGTTCTTTCTGACGTATACAATTAACTCACCAGAGTTTTCCCGCCAAGGCATTTTCTCAAGTGGTTATCTTCACTTAAGCAGCTATACACAGGTTTTAATTCTTCAATGATTTCCCGAGGCAGTCCCTTACCATGTTCGTAAGTTTTAGTGTTTATGGCTTTATCCCTTTGATAGCCACACCAGCTATCCTCACCAGCAGGACAGTATGCACTGTGATATGGTCGTTTGTCATTAGAAGTACAGTGCGGCAAGTACATTTTTCTTCATTGATTGGAGGTTGCCTTTATTACTCCTGATAGCAATACCATAATAGTTTTGCATTTTGTCAATCATGTTGTCTGTTAGCGTCCCTTTTCCACTCAATCCTTTCTTTTCCTTTTTTAGGTTCTGTAATGCCGTCCCAAGCTGTTTCTGGACATGCCCGACACATTCTTTTTCGTTACAACTACTGTACATCATACTCCTCTTTGTAGGCATTCTCTATAGCATTGAAGCTTTTACTATCCCCATCTCCAAATAATGTATCATAAATGAGGTTGTGTGAACTTACTGAGTGGTTGAAAATCTGTTTTGCTCCTTCTGGTTCCATGGCTGGTGCTGAACCACTATAGTTTGCTTTGCATTTCGGTGCATGTTTTGCTTTCCAAAGTTCATTTTCTGTTGTATTCTTTCCCTTGTTCTTCTTGCATGCATGACAAACTTTGCTCAAGGGTTGAACGTCAAGAACCTTGCCTGTTCCCATGGAAATAACGGTAACACAACCATGTAGCGATGAAAACCCCCTCTTTTGCCACGTACCGTCACACGAAGCATAGGTTTTTACAATTCCACCTTCATCAACTTCTCCACTGTTCAAATTGTGAATTTCTTGGGCTGCATCATTCATGGTTTCTTCTGCCACGTCTTTTACTGCACGTAATATAGTTTTGTTATGGTAGTCAAACGATTTAGGGTTAACTGGTGGTGGCATATTCGTGGTAGAACAAAACCTCTCAATTGCTGATAATCCACAGTCAATCGTCCTCATGGCATAGGTTATCCTTCTGTTGATTTCATAACACTGACCAAGCTTTTCAGAGGTATAAAAATCTACAGACCATCCACACGAGGCACACCAAACTGCAAGACATGATGCACATCCCTTACGTTGAGTCATCTTCCATGAGCATCAACTGACATTGATGGCATTCCTTGCATGGTAATCGTTTAAATATAGTTCCCAAAATCTCAAGATTTATAAATCGGTAGCCACTTACTTCATTTTCCTTTAACTCGGGCATCGCTTTGCTACCCATATTAATTTTCCGTGCTGATGCTGACACTGAAGTGTTACATGTACTTTCGGCAGTCGACTGATTTTGAACGCTTGATGTTGTTAAGGAGTTCTCGCTTATTCGGCAACGTTTTGCTTTTGAATGCTGATTTCCACAAAACTTTCGCTTCTTTGAGTAACCAGCACGCTGTTTAGACATTTTAGGTTAAGCTTTTCGCGATTTAAACAACTAAATTTGATTACAATTTTCACACTGAGTTAAAGATGGCAGCCAAAATTCTCTTGTATTTCAAGAGCATCTACTTCATGTAATTAACAATTATTGGATGAGGTTGAGCATGATATCGAGAATTATCAAGCCGAAGTTTGCGTTATCTGCCGAAGCGAAGCTGAGGC